>JAXBDA010001690.1:0-51269 GCA_036023075.1 Gaultheria prostrata
TAACCATTGAAGAGCATGAATTGTGTGCATTGGAGTGTGGACTTGTGCATTTTTAGAGCTAAATTGGAGTTACTCACCCATCTTGCCGTACTTATCTTTATTTTGGGCCTAGATGGTCTTGTAACTCTTTATTTCTTGAATCATGACTTGCAAGTTGTAAGAACTCTTTTTAAGAACTCATGAGAATATTTTGGGTACGGGCACTTGTTGCCATTGGATGTGACCGATACTATTGTTAAACCGTTGACCCGGACAGTGGACTTTGATCCTTCTTTGGAGGCATGTGGAATGTTTGAAGTATTCTTGATGTAATTTTCTAGGGCGTGACAGACCCAAAGTCATGCCAGATTCTACAAAGGATGATGGGATGAGAGTATTGTGGTTGATTGTGATTTGATGCTTCTCAATCAAGTTTGTAACTTGTATAGCATGGGTCTCTGACGAAGAGGCATGCTTTCTTGAAGCCATGACAAAGTTTCAGAAGCTTTGGCAATGGTAATTTAGGGGTTTTGTAGAGGAGAAAGAAATTTGGAAGAAAAGGAAGAATGCGAGTGTTACGAATAGAGGGAGTTGAGAAGGGTAAAAAAAGGGTTTAAGGATAACTCAAAGGGGTTTCGATCAAGTCCCAAAACAGTAACGTCTCTTTCTCATAGTTACGGGAAAGATGATTAATGACGGGTAGAGGCGCGGGGAAACGCCACCTGTCTTTCTAGGCGTAGAGTCATTATGACTTAAGACTTTTAGTCATAGTGGAAACTCAAAGATCTAGGTAGATTATAAGCAGGGGGTTAAGTGCTAATTAGACTAAAAAAGATCAAGGGCCTTTGAAAGTACGGTTGTCCACGTAAGAGTGCCTTTATATACCGAAGGTAATAAGGCCAAATTCGTTCATTCATGTCTCAAACCTAGCTAAAGAATTAAGACATGATGGGGCAATGTTTACACCCAAATTTCGCAAATTCAGCCAAGGGCCTTGGTTCTTGATCAAAGTAATCAAATGAGAAAATGACAGGCCGGTCCATTTTGGAGGCTCATGCTCCGCGCGCTCCAACCCATTACCCAAAACACTAATCCAACTCCATGAACATTTTTCTGCCTAAACTACCTCTCGCGTCCTCACCTTGCGTCCCAGAAAAAGCTCTAAACATAACCATCGAAGACGAGAAGAGCCCGCCGAAGAGTACACTGAAATGACTGTACAGTCCATTGCACTGAAATATGAATGAATGTACAATGAATTGAGTGTACAATTTAACATGAGTGTACACTGTAATATGAGTGTACACTGTAAAATGACTGTACATTGTAAAATGAGTGTAAACAACTAACGTTCATTACATCTATAATTAGTGAAATTCACTACGCTACTCAAATCTCTGTAACGGTATGAAGAGGAAACTTCTGAGTGCAAATTGATGTGTACATTAGCATATAGGGAAAAAAAGAAACACAAACAGCTAACGAATTTCGAGGAAAAATTAAATCTAATCTCTGTAACGACTTTCAATGAAAAGCATTCTTAAAAAACAACCTAAATTAGAATCAATTTGCAAAGTAGATAGTACATTTCTGTTATAAACAAAATCTGTTCAAATCTGACCTAAATTAGAATCAATTGATTCTGAACAAAAAAATGACCTAAAACGATTGGAAACAATTTGAACCAAGCAACAAATCTCTGTGCGGGACTGTAATGCGTGTGCGCCCGCGTGTGTGTGTTTGTCAAAGAGAGAGAGAGAGAGAGAGACGTTCCCAATCTGGACCAAAAATCAAATCAACTTGAAGAAATCGATTCAACGAGATTCTCGAATCTGAACCAAAACACTGGAGTATATATTGAAGAGGAGGAACAAACAGTGATCGACATTAAGGAAATATTCAGGCGCGAAATCATGTGTAAGGATAGAAATGTAACTTTGCCTACTGCGTGGAGTTGCTGGTAATTAAAAAACACGTTTAACCTTAATGGTAATTAAGGAAGGAAAGAGGTGACCGGCTGGTAATAAATCCTAATCAAATTAGGCCTTATAGGCCTAAAATGTAAAGGCTACAGTGGGCTAACATGGTCCAATCCAATAAGTTAGCTCGGCTTGGGTCTAATTTAGATCAGAAATTAATCATGTAATTAATTTCTGAAAATCATTGACAAGCCTAAATGGATAAGGGTAGAACTTAACTCCTAACTTCCCACGAAAAAATGAGAGGATTGTTATAAAAACCTCTTTACGCGAAAGGATAGGAGATGGTAGAGCGTAGGCCTCTTTCACCATTGAGAATCCACAAATTTAGGGATGAACGGTTATAAAGAGGCCTGATCAAATCAGACTCCCCAATCATGAACTCGTATGATTTGGAGGGAAAAGCTATAAGGTCTTAATTAAATTTCAAAAGAGAAGTTAACGGATTAGATGGAGTTTATCCTTAAACCAAGTAACAAAGTGGTGGGAAGATTTGAATTCAAAATAACAAAAGATCCGAGGCCGAAGAAGGATTAAGGGTTCTTCAACCACAAAGCTCACGATTACAACCACTCTACTCAGAGTTTTATCCTTCCACCCTCGTGGATTTTTCATTGTCTTGTTCTTTTTCATTTCAAACGTTTGCCTAGCCCAGACTAGCACTCGTCTGCTTTTACATTCCGTTGCATTCCAGCCTTTATTAGTCTTGATTAATAAAGTTTAGCTTTTAGTTTATCTCAATTTCAACCATTTTCCAAACTGTTTGGAAAATTATAAGTCATTTTCATTAAGGCACGACGAACTTGTGTGATTTTGCCCTTTGGATCACACAAATTGCTTAAGATACGAAGTCAGGAGAAGGCAGGAGACCTATCTCAATAATTGGACTGCAATCCAGTCTTGGCACACCCGCATTAAATCGCTCAGGCCTTGACGTTCACGTTTAGGCTTTCGCGGTTTCCTTTATTTTTCAACCATAGACAAACAATTAGATTCTCGAATCGGAACCAAAATAAGATACAAACTTTATATTTTCTCCAGTTTTCCTATTGAAACTAGCAAAGCTTTATTGGCCATGAAATTAAAGCAACAACTTTGTTGCAGGCAGTCTTGATAAACAAAGTAACGTCAAAAAAAAAAAAAAAATCGAAAATCAATACATGCTCATTGCGTAGTATTGCACAAAAGTTTTAGAACTATTCCAAATTTCAAAAAAATAAAAAATTGCTTTTGTTTCTTTGTTTTTCTTGAAGCAAACAAGATGAATATATTCATGGTACTGGAAGATCTCTAATTATTTGGAATAAACTAATCCAAAACTAAAGTTTGTGCGTGCGAGAGCAACAAAAAACGTAATGACCAAACCGCATACATATATATCGTATATCAACTGCCACCATGACCAAAACTTGTTGGATTTCATAAGAAATCCTAAACCCAAGATCTCATGTCAGACTATTGAAGAAAACAAACGTGATGCATGCATGTCGCCATGGAGGATGAAAACCTTGTGTGTGTTGTTTTTCGTCTTCCACCTCCAAAGCCCTTCTCTTGATAATGTTCCCTTGTCTCACACACGATGTGATGGTATGAGAAAAGGGATTAGGGTTTGGAGTTGGGACTTAATCACATATTTATAGGCCTTAGTTCCATCATAGCCTATCATAATTAGGGATGACAATGGGTCGGTTCGGTTCGGATATTGCCATATCCGAATCCATTACCCGAAACTAAATGAGTACCCAGAACCGAACCAAAACCCGAACGGGTAGGGAAAATTGAAACCATAACTGAACCAATCGGGGATCAATTCGTTCGAGTACTCCCCGTTAAATTAGAAAATAAAATAAAAACGAAATAATTATGAATGAAATTCAAATATGAAAATCAGTTAAACTGGAAATGCCACAAATCCGTCAACTAAAAAGGTATGCAGATATGCATCTGAATATTTTAAATGTAAAACTAATATACATCTAAGTAGAAATTCAATACATCGAAGCTATACACAGGCTAAACTTCTACATATAGAGGGTAATTTGCAATTACACATATCCAGTTCAGTTCGGTTCGCGGAACGATTCGGTTATCAGCTCAAACCAGAACCGAACCAAACTCATTCAGTTATCTCACATCCCATACCATACCCGCACCCACGGGAAATATTTCGGTTACAGTTCGGGGAAAAAAAAACCAGTTATGGTTCGGGTACTCATCGGTTCGGTCAAAATTGACATCCCTAATCATAGTAGGTGGAACCCTAATGGGCCTTTAATGGTCCTTACACTTAATAATAAGCTTGCACCACTTAACGCACATGATATAACCCAAATACATGCTAATAGAGATTTGTCAATTACCCAGTTATATTTATTAGACGATCACAACTTAATGGGTAATACCGATACCACTCAAACCTTATTCGCCAATATACAATATCTAATTATATGATTTATGTAGGCCCACCTACAGAAAATTGCTAATACCCTGTATTGTTAAGTGGCCTTAAAGGCCCACTGCCAAAACTAGAACAAAGTGGTCCCATCCCGCATACATGCTTTAGAAAAAACAACAGTTAGTTTGACAAAACGAGATGATCTATCCATGGAAAGGGAGAAACCCAATAGCAAAAAATAGTAAAGGGGACTCGTAAATTACCATGCCGAATTACCCATTAATGCCAGAGTCTTCGAGTCCCCTTGTCTTCGCTTTCAACCCTTGGCCCATTTTTGCCCTTTGATGGATAGTATCCATCCTGGAACTAGAAAATAGAAAGGAACAAGAAAAAATGCAGCCAGGTTCGTATCTCAAAAGGAGCCTGATAGAGCTAAGGGTTCCAGCTTGAAACAACCAGCCGTGCTCATATCTCAAACAGAACTTGAAACCAAAAGATCCAACATACTCAGGGAACAAGGTTTTTACCAACACTCCCATGCGTAACCACACAAAATAACAAAACACAGCTTACATAATTAACAAAGACCTTTTTACCTCAAACTAAACCAAAACAAAACCTAACAATGCTAATCCCAAACCCAACACTAGTTGAAAGCTTCCAAAAGCATTCCTCATGCCCATTGACAAAGCCACTCTAACATCATCCACCACCGGCCCACACAACGAGCTCTTGTCATCGCTCCTCGTATTGTAATAGACGCTGTAGAATGCGATGCGTGTTCTCTCCGCTTTGGAGGTGAAATTCACACCAGCTGTTTGGAAAGTCGAATTGGAATTAGGAGTGTAATGGATATTCTGGGCTTGGTCTCCAGCGAATGCCATTACTGCAAGTGGTTGTTTGCAAGAGTCTCCAGCATGTCCTAGAGAAAAGGACAATTGATAGGGCTTGTTTGCCTTGGTTTCAACCATCTGCGAGATTATTCCTTCCTTGCCCGAAAGGAGTTCAACAGCACGTTTGCCTTGTGGGACTGCGAAATGGTATGAGTCGATGTAACGGACAGCCCTGTTTGATTCTACTATCCAACCGGGTAATGCAGATGTCTCTTCGTCCAGGTTGGTGGGCAGAAGGATGCCAAGGGATTCGTTTCTGAACATCCACGCACCTTCTTCAAAATCGCCGTTGACCACTGCATTATCTGCGTGAATATATGGGGGATGGTAATGAATAAACTGAAACTAGGCATCCAGTGTTGCAATCAGAGTCCATCTCAATCCTCTAATAATTGATTTGTTTTTGTTTTAAGATAATATAATGTCATCGTTCCTTGACACCTTTGGTTTTTGGACCATTGAAAGATCCATTCCATAATTTTGAGTTCCTTACACAGTGATTTGGACTTAGCATCCTTCACGACATTTAAAATGCATTTCAATCTGCGAACTTTGATACCGAAAACATGCTAATCGAATGAACACACTAATTTTGACAAATTTTCAAAGATTGTCCTGTCTGACTGACTGTTTGGCTGAAGAGCAGCATTATTCTTTTGAAATCTAGGAAACATGCACTTTGTCCATGATTCTTGTTTTGGAAGTAGATAACCATGGCTGTAACGCTACTTTGATCGCTGCTTTGAACATTTCTGGAATTATGAATTTCTTAGTACGTAAAACCTGGTAGATTTGATATTTTATGACTGATTATGTGTTTTCTTGATTAAAATCATTTGAATGCATGAGATTTCTAATAAAAATGGTTTTCTTACCGGAGAGTATTACTATAGTGTGGTTACAAAAGACTATTTTTGCCAAAAGACTTGAGTTTGGCCAAAAATGTCCGTGGCAAAAACCGACACTTATACCGGATTTTAGAAACGTCCATGGAAATTGATTTTGGCATTCTCCAAAATTACTAACTGCACTCTACAATGGAGTGCAAAAATCAATCCCTTTAAAAAAAATCTAGTAAGTGAAATCTATTAGCAAGAGATTCATATTGTATATATAAAAAATACTTCCTCCATCCCATATTTGTTGTCCATTTTTACTATTCACTGCACCTCAAAAAATTGGTTATATCTTTCAATGTGTAATGTTGTATATATTCAATATGGATCTTGTTTGATAGTTCTCGATGAGTACTATTAAACAAAAGTTTCAAAATTGTAAAACACATTATAGATTGAGAGAGATAAAAAATTGAAAAATGGCACGCAAACCCGTAAATGGACAACAAATTTGGGACGGAGGGAGTATTAAATTGATAATTGTAAACCAGGGTTGAATAGTGATTTTAGGAGGGAGGGAGTACATTCCTTTATGTACTCCAACCAATGAAGAAAAGCTAACATACACACGAGTTGATGGATCAATAATCTTTTCTTTTTTTTTCTGATGGACCTCAGAAATTTTTTATTACTCAAAAAACGCCCAAAGGGCTACATGGATCAATAATCTTACCTTTGGGTTTATCGGGGCTGAAAAGCTTCTTAATCGCCACGTCATCAATAATGGGCCCACAAGTAGGATCATCCTCCATCCCTGGATTCCTAAAAACCACCGTTGCTCCTCCATTATCCCCCTCCCCCGCCTGAAACGCCCACGCGTATGAATCCCACCCCTGCACGCTGTACACCGTCTGCAAATCTATCGTCTGCGATGCAGCAGACGGCGTCACCGACACGTTCAGCGACTCCAGCTGGGCGCACGTGCGAGCCGCCGCGAACGTCACCGAATAAATCGATCCCTTCTCCACCCTCACCTCTTGGCTTATTTCGGCGTCGTTTCCGAGTCTCACTGCGTGTCTGCCTTGTGGAACAATGAGGATCATCCCACCCTGTTTCTGACCTGACTCGATCAGTTCTACGGTGCCGTTTGATTTCCAGCTGGGGATTGCTGTGGGCCCGTCACCTAAAGTCGCCGAGCTTGACGAGAAGCCGCCCGATGGTGGGGTCTCGAAGTCGCCGTTGTTTAGTAAACCTGCAACAAGCAGTAATCCTCGGGTTGTCATGCTAATCACGTGGGTACACGTGCAGATCACATCGTGGGAGAAAATGATTTGGCGTAACAGTTTGCATTAACAGCATTGTTTTGAGAGGTGGGTTTTTTTTTTTTCTTTTTTTCCTCTTCCAAAAGAGGCATTTTTCATTTTTTGAAACATGCTATTTTCTTTTTGCGTCAATTTTTTTTTAAGTTCTATGATTCGACACAAGAGAGGAATAAGAAAAAATACAAAATTATGACCTTGCTCCGTTCCTAAGAAATACTTGCAATATAGATCTACTTTGAAAGTTCTCGATTAATTCTATAATACAAAATTTTCTAAATCATGAAAAATAGTATAGAACGAATGATATAATCAGTTGAAAATTGCACGTTTATAAAAAAAGGGTCATCCTTCTAAGATCGAAGAGTATAAAAAATCACACAAATATAAGGGGGTGTGACACTAACTTGGTTTTTTTGGCTTTTTAATGTGAGAGCTCGAAAAATGTGTTAGTTTTTTGTGATTTTTATGTGATGTATTGTGAGGTAATGACCTGTCTCAAAAAGTACAATAAACTGACTTTAGACTTTTTGATTTAGTGGAACGGAGCCTTAGTTGTGAAGAACATAGGCTTTTTTTTCTACACAGCGTGACAACATTTGACTGATTACACGTGTCCATTTTCCATCATTCAAATCAACATATATGAAGGTAAGGGCATCTCTAGTGCACTACCTTACAGAGTATCCCAAAGTGTCTTAGAGCATCCCAACAGTCTCAGTAAATTTTGAGCTAAAAAAAGTAGTGAACAGTGCATATTTTTCAATTTACCTACTCACATCTCTTTCAAAACTCCAACAATCCTCTCTATTATTAAAAAGAGAGAGACAGAGAGAGGAAAAAAAAGGTAGTAAACAGTAACTCCCTAAATGAGGAGGGATTTAGGGAGGCACTGTTCATCTAAGTAGAATAGGGAGCTTTTTATTGAGGCTGTTGGGGGATTGATTTGACACTTTCCTCCCTATTATGGCTAAAATTCCTCTTTAGGGAGCCTTGTTGGGGCTGCCCTTACCTAGCTAACTAAGAAAAACTCAAAACATGCTCTCTAGTGCACAAAAATTAACTCCCTCAAATTTTAGGTGACACCCCTCACTCCTTAAAGTGTCTCAACTCACTACCTAAATTTGGGGATAAACTTAAGGAGAGAGAAAGAGGAGAGAGGGAGAGAGAGAGAAGCAATGAAGAAGGAAATTTTTGTGGGACCAAGGACATTAAAGTGGATCCCACTCGAAAAGATAATGAACATATATAGGTAGTCCATTAAAGTGCATTCTACCTTAGCTAGCTATCTAAGTTCTTAGCAAATAAAATAAGACCCCACATATGCTTAGATATACGGTTTAACAAATAATTTTTAGGTAGTACATTAGAGATGCTCTAAAACTGATCAATGCGGCCATTATTTTACCCGGGTGTCAAGCAAGTTCCCTAGCAAACACATGGTAATAAAACTAGGAAATTAATATTAGTACTTCTCAAATTGTAAATGGTATTTGGAAAAAAAAGTGTCAATATCATATTGACACTTTATTTTTTGCTTCCTCCATCCCAAATTGCTGGTTCTTCTTTTCATTTTGGGATGTCCTAAAATATATGTCTCATTTCTAAAAATATCCATCAAAACATGGTCACTTTCCAATTTACCCTTAAAAAATATTTTTTCCATCTCAATTGGCTTGTCCATTATCTTTTATTTAATCACGATTTTTATGATTTTAAAAACTTTGTATAATAAACTAATTGATATCTATCAAACAAAATCCATATTGCATATGTTTTAAGTTTCATAAAAATAATTAGCCCCACAAAATTGGTCACAGTAGTGATGACTAGACTTAGGGGCAAAACAGAGAAGACAATATAAATTTTTTACACCCCTTAAAAACTCATTTTCCTAAAAGGGGCAAGCAAATTGGGATTGGGATGGAGGGAGTATGCGTCATTAACAAGTTTAGTACCCAGACTAATTTCGTATTAGTACTATGGAAAACAATTTCAGTAAGATATGTGGTCACAGGATAGTCAAACAATAAGACAAAACCAGAACGTCCTGTCAATTCAAAGGCGACAAAGTATCAAACGCACGCCATCCCGCCCAAACGCAGCAATAATTAGCATTTGGGCTTTTGCTACAAACTAGCCGACTTTTTTTTTTTAACAAAGGAAAACATAGATTTGTTTTCGTTTAGGTTATGGTAGAGGTTTTTGAGCTAAATAAACTGAGAGAGGAAAAAAAATATAAGAGAAATAATTTGAAAGAAATTTAGAGAATGAGGCCATATTCCACTAACTCAAAAGGCCAAAAATCAATTTATTATGCTTTTTGAGATAGATTATCTACTCACAATACATCACATAAAAAATCACAAAAAGCCAACGTCTATTACGAGCTCTCACATAAAAAAGCCAAAAAATCAAAAAAATCAATTTAATAGCATACCGTCTAAGTGGTTCTATAAAACCAAAGCGAACGAAGTCAACTTATTAGGAGGGAGTTTTCCAAATCGGCCAAAAAGGGCTAAATTCGAATTTTGAGATTGGTCATTCTCATTATATATTAACTATTTCTAGTACTTTTAGCACTTTTAAATTTTTCTAATAGGAAAAAATTAAAAATTTGTTAAGTCAAGCATAACTACTTTAGGAGTCATTTTAAGAATCAAAAGAGTACACTAAAAATGCCCCTATTAAGGAATCGAATTCAAACGAGTTTTCCCCAAGTCGGATCCTCTGTAAGGACTTTCATTCATTTTCACCTCTAACTAGCACGCTGATTTCCCCTTGATTGAAGGAATAAAGTCGGAACATATTTCAAGGGGCTAGTAACCTCTTGCCTTTTCTGCTTTTCACCCCAAGCCGAAGTCTGCACAGTACTTGTGATAAGTTTCACATTTGCTAAAATGGGAAACTCATAAAATTAAGTGGATGATTTTAGCAAACGAGAAACTTAGATGCTAAAATCAATCCACTTTAGCAAAGTAAAATGGGTTGATTTTAGCACCTGATTTTTTCATTTGCTAAAATCACCCACTTAATTTTATGAATTTTTCATTTTAGCAAATAGAGAAGTCTACAAGCACCAACTACTTTACTAATTAATGTATTAAATGTACATGTAGTACTCCCTCTATCCCTATTTAAATGTGTGCTTTGGGAAACGTGTATTTTTTAGGATGTAAAAAAATATATTTCTACTCAAACATTTTGAAATTTTTTTGCACCAAATTAAAGTACTCTTTGAGCACTTTAATTTGGTGTAAAGAAAGACATAAAATTGTATAGAAAAATATATTTTTTAGGGGTTTGAAAATGCACGTATTCCCATTGTACACATTTAAAAAGAGACGGAGGGAGTATTTTTTTTTTTTAGTAGAATAGTGCATTCATGTATTGCATTGTACATTGATATCGTAATGACATTTATACTTTTATATAATAGTTTGTAAGGCCCAGTTTCCGACTAGATAATTTTATCAAGATTTGATAAAATCACCACTTAATTTTATCAAGTGAGAAAGATTTTTGATAAAATCTTAGATTTTTGCACTAAAAAATTTGAGATTTTATCAAAAAATTTCCTCACTTAATAAAATTAAGTGTTGATTTTATCAAATTTTGATGTTATCAAGTGGGAAACTGGGCCTAAGTTATTTAGTACCTCTAACATTACTATATTATTAAATCAAAGTTATTCATGATTTTTCCCGGGCCCATAGCGAAATCATACTTATAATGGGGGCCCTATGGTTTGTACGGAAAATGTCAAAATTACTAACATTGATTCTGATTCTAAAATAAGAAGATGCAATACGAATTACTTTTATACTACAAAATATGGTCTCATTAATACATGATTAGTCTTTAGTACTACAAATACATGATATATTTACTGTTAATTAGTTCCGAACCCTATAATGTGTGTAAAACATATTTTTAAAAGTCCCCACTAACCATTAGAAAGAAAAAAAAGACCGGAAAAGGCTTGATCTAATAAAATGACCGTTCAATGTGTTTACATAGTTTTGTTGATTCCTCACGGAAACATTTAAAAAACATGTTTTAAACACATTGAACGGTTCGGATCATCAAAAAAATAACAGGGAGAAGAGAGGTCCGCACCATAACAAAAAAATCCTTTACTTGATCCTACGCACGCGCGTGTGTATATATAACCTGAGCTATGCCTGAAGCTTGTTTGTTTTGTACTAATTTAGGGAGTAGTAATTTAGATGGTGCGAAAATCTAAAGCCCAAAAATGAATTATTTTCGTGTAATGAACTGAGATGGTGCTCTGAATGTAGCACATGATGACTAGAGGTAGGACATAATTAGCCTTGTTTGGTTGGGTTTTCAGAACCCGATTTTGAGACTGGGGTCTTGTTTGGTTCCCCCAATTAACGGTCTTGCCTAGCAGGAAAAGAGATTGAGAGAGAGAAAGGTGACAAGTGGTGAGGACCCACCAGCTAGAGCAATCAGAGAGAAAGAGAGAGAGGGAACTTTTGGGAAGATAAAAAAAAGGGGCATACGGCACCTGGAAAATGGAAAAAGCTGACAAGACTGGGACTTATGAAACCCATTTTTGTGCAAAGGTCTTGAAACCCGGTTTGAAGACCTCAACCGAACAGGGTGAATAGAAATTAACTTTAAGAAAAAGAGTCGATCCAAAGGTTTCCCGATTTTCTGTTCAAAAAAAAAAAAAAAAGGGTTCCCGATTCAACAACATTTTTCCCATTGCACAAGAAGGAAGCCGCGTTAAACGAGTGGGTCCGGTGTGGAGGGGCTCGTCTTTCTGCGCACCTCTATCCATCACCATCGCAAAAGCCAAAGAGAAATTCACTGTCCCGCCGCTTAGCGACAAACCAAAGTATGGAATTACAAATCCCCACTACACGGACAGGGGTTGCTGCTGTGCAGCGGGTGCACAACACCTGCTGTGCACCATCCGAGCCGTCCATTGCTCGGATGGACGGCCTAGATTTCACCTCGGTACCCTTACATCCGAACCGTTGGTTGTCGTGCATGTAAGATGCAATCTGGATCGTCCATCCGAGCAACGGACGGCTCGGATGGCGTACAGTACCTGCTGTGCATGGGGCTGCACAGCAGCAACCCCAAATCCCCACTACACACTAACGCACGCACTACTGGCATATCTTTCGGCTCATTTTGATAGTTACCATCATCTTATTTTTATTTTGAACTCAATGAACTGGTACCATTTTCTACTTTGAGCGGACTTAAAATAAATGTCTACTACCCAAAATTAAACATAAAATCTCTGTGAAATTCTAATTTTACCCTTGTGTTTAAATGGAAATAGTACTGTTTTCACTTTTCATCAATTAAATTTAAAATGTCTAACTTTACTGAATTTCACAAAAGTGCATTAATTAATAAGTAAATGAAAGGTATAATTGGAAATTAAAATATTTTCTAGATACATCATTTTGCTTTCTTAAAAATGTGAAATCTCCAAAAGAGATTATTAAAATGGGACAGAGGGAATATATCAAACGTCTTAAAATGACACGTGATTAGAAATGGCAACGGGGCGGGGCGGGTTTTTGTCATACCTTGACCTTGAACCGAAAAATCTAGCCCCACCCCCACCCTTGCACCAAACCCGACCGGGTATTGAATGGGTACCCTTGCCTTCATCGGGTAACAGTTTGACCCGCCCCACTCCTTTTTTTTTCTTCTACATATTAAGAAAATATGTTTTATACTCTAAAATTAATGAGCATAAATAATAAAAGTTTAGAGAATAACAATTATGTATAAGAAAAATGAAAAATATGATACTATATAATATTGAGGTATTTTAGTTGTGAGGGTAAAAATATATGAATAAAAAAAATATTTTATTCATAAAAATTCGTGGCGGGTTTAGAGCTGGGATGAGGAAGGGGTGATGGCTACCCTAACCCGGTCGGGTTTTTAAAATTCTCTCCTAACCTTGATCTTATACCTAAAAATTTTAACAAATACTTGTCCTAGTCAAAGCGAGTTTGGGCCGGGCGGATTGAATTACCATCTCTAGACCTAATGACTTGCTCTCAACAATAAATAAATAAAAAAGGACACTTGATTGATGGTGACTGAATTTTGTTCGAGATAAAAAGGTCAAAGAGGAGAAAAATGGTAAAAGAAGACGAGAGTTAAGAGTTGTTAGGTAGAGAATAAAAAAGTAACACATTTGACATTGTTAGTGTATTGTTTGAGTGTTAAAAATGTAGTAATGAATATATACGTACATATTTTAGGGCTACAAACGAACCGAGCTGTTAACGAGCGGCTAGTGGCTCGGCTTGGCTCGTTTTATAATCGAGCCAAGAGCTGAGCTTGAGCTCAAGTTTTAGGCTCGTTCAGTAAATTAGCTGAGCTCAACACCCTAAAGCTTGGCTTGACTCGCAAAACTCAACTTGTTTATATAGGCTCAGCTCATTTAAAAAGGTTCGTTAAGTAAATTAACCTAACTCGACTCATTAGGGGCTCGACTTGTTAAGGACTCGAGCTCAAGCTCGAGTTTTCGGCTCGTTCACTAAACAAGCCGAGCTCGAGCATTACAAAGCACAGCTCATCTTAGCTCGTTTGCAACCCTGCTTCACAGATCAGTTCCAGTTTTATCCACGGATTTTCCATACAAAAATAGAAACTAGCAAGGCAAAGAAAAATCGATCAAGGCTTTACCAGTATCCGAATGCATTGATTTTTAATAGGGTTCCATAAAACAAAACTTTGAATAAATTAAACGACTCTAATAATTAAAATGGGACCCCAAAATGTGTCTCACATATGGTGGTGCGCATTTTGTGTACAGCAAGATGGTGTACCTACAATTGGGCTCCATTTTTTTTTTTTTTTTTCATATGGAATTATGGATGTTCTCGCCATTATAACCTAAAAATAGATGGAATACACTACTATCCGGAGTTTCTAATCCCTCCCTTATAATACCACCTTTAACTGAGTAATATTACATATACAGATAGATGTGTACAAATTCAAACACAAACGTTTTCGGAAAGACGGGAACGTCGAATGCAAGTGAGTCACCTAATACATGTGGAGCGCAGGACGCGGTTGTCCCGCGTGCCTTATTTATTTTTGGGAACCTATCTGGTCCACTAGCGAGGGGTCCAATTAATATAGGAACAACGCCTCTATGAATTGACCCTAAAAGAATAGATACATAAATATTTCAGACTTCTTTATGGAAACAAGCCTTAATTACATATTGCCCATGGGGGTTTATATTGCCCCAATTCTAATAATCTCCAATTACATATTGCCCCTGCAAACAAACTTTACATATTATTCCCTTGATGGATCCTGGGTTCCCTAGTCTCTAATCTCCCATAATAGTGAAGGTTCCCGTAGCATTGCCAAAAAGACACAACTAATAGAAATTCAGTTATCTGCATTCAAGACTGAGAGAACATCGATTCACCAGTTGAAAACGAATCCATAATTTCGAAAATTCGCCAGAAACTATCAATAGGCCAGAAATCAATAATTCAAATGGTGTACCCTTTTGAAGGTACTGTAAATTATAGACTCGGTCAGACATGAAGCAACAAATGTTCCCAGTCAAGAACCAATAAGTAGTGCTCCCTCTGTCCCGGAAAGTTACACTTTCACTATTCCAGTCCTACGAAAAAATTATCTATATCTTTGAATCCGTAATGTTTTATATAAGCAATATGGATCTCGTTTGATAGATTTCAATTAGTTCTTTTAAATAAAGTTTTGAAAATCACATAAATCATTATGAATTGAAAAATATATGCAATTTAGAAATGGCACGCAGTCCCAAAAGTGTCTAACTTTTGGGGACGGAGGGAGTAGCATATTAATGCCGAGTCAGGAGGGGCAGAAAATAAGAGGTTTTCACTCAGTGAATGATCTGGTCCCTCAATGTATAATGTACTTGTAGACTACAGGTATCACAACCAATACTGTCTGGTTTGGGGAAAAACAGAAGCGAAAATAAAAGGAGAAGAAAAACAAACATTTGGGATTGGGGAAAATACGGAGTTACAAATAGACAATCAATCCCCCAACTTTATGCTCTTTACTTTACTCAACCACAGACAGATTACCCCCAAAACAACCCTATGCTTTACTTAGAACTCAGCCACAGATAATCCCCTGATTTTCAATAAATTAGGCCTCAGAAGTACTTGAGAACCAATGCAAGAAAACCCAACTAATCAATAAAGGAGGAAAACATCTCTAAGATCTCAAATGCAAGAAAGACCCAGAAAAAGAGTGATTCCTAGATTCAGAAATCTCAACCTAATTAATACTCCTAGCAATAATAATGCTGCTACCTGTACCAGAATGAGAACAAAAAAATGGAAGGAAGGAGAAGCAAGGGAAACATACCGTCTTGAACGACTTGTCCAGCAGAAAAATCAGCAAGAAGCACACAAAGCAAGACCCATTTGCTTCTCATTGAGCTCCAAACCATCCTCATACCCCACTCTATTCCTTCTGATCTCTCTCCTCTCTCTCCCCAAAGACACAAGAGTCACTCTTAGTGCTCAGGGGAATAACTGTGAAAGCTGGGAGCGAGGGACAGACAAAGACAAAGGAGGGGGACTCGTCCTTTTATCTAAGATTCCAGCTAGTACTACTTGAGTACTGTTTTTCAACTTGAGTACTAATCACTTTATTTGAATCAATTGATCCGATTACTTTAAAATTTTCTCTATTACTTTAAATTTTCTATTCTCTAAAAAGGGGTTTCTTCGATTTTCCCAAATCAACAAGCAAAGAAAAGGTTCCTCAATTGTTCCCACTTACGGCCGGGTTCTCAGGGCTGGTGGTATGGGTCCCGCCCGACGTATTTTGACAGTGACGAGACTGCCCGTGAGTCCGTGACTTCAATAATAGATACCACTCCCCCGTCTCAAATTGTTAGTTCTTCTTTTCATTTTAAAATATCTCAAAATATTTGTTATTTTTCTAAAATCATCTAACAAAATATTGCCACTTTTCAATTTTACCCTTAAAAATTATTTTTTCCATCTCAATTGGCTTGTCCATTATTATTTATTTTATAATGATTCTTATGATTTTGAAAATTTTGTATAACTAAAACCAATTAATATCTGTGAAGCAAGATTCATATTGCATATGATTTGAGTTTTATATAAAAAATCAGCCTTACAGAATTGGTCACAGTAATATTGACTGGATTTGTAGGCAAAACAGAGAAGACGATACAAATTTTTCATACCTCTTAAAAACTCACTTCTCCAAAAGGGGCAAACAAATTGGAACAGAGAGAATATTTGATTAGTTTTCGGAATTGTTATATGGTTGCTAAGCGCGCACACACACATAAAAAAATACGCACTTCAGTACAACTTTTACATTTTTATATTTACATGTATTTTTACAATTTGTTTACCCATTTCAACCTATATTTTTAACTTTAACATAAGTCCACTAGAGTAGCATTTTTCTTATTAAATTTCTTACATAGATAATAATTGAAGACGTTAGGCTTTGGCTAAGTGGTCTAGACTGTAATAACCCGAATTTTCGTAAATAAAAATTCGAATTATAATTTTAATAATAATAATTTTCTCGGAAAATTATTTAATCGTCGATCGATTTATTTAAATTAGTATATATTCGTCCGCGTGAATACGTACACATGCCAAGGATAGTACGATAATTCACCTTGCATTTAACCTAGCCCTATCTAGAATTTATTGCCTAGATTTTGTGTTATATATATATATATATATATATATATATGCAGAGAGAGAGAGAGAGAGAGAGACAGCTAAAGAGAGAGAGGGAGAGTTCAATTGGACAATCCCAATTTTGACCAAATCACCCAATTTTGACTTTCCAATTATGGCACATCTATCCATTTATTGTGTTGTTTCTCTCAGGGAGACACAATCTACCCACTGCCGTGCCTAGATTTCCTAGCTATTAACTTCCCACCAATTGTCAGTACATTTTACTCCGGAAGGTTACGTAGTCGCGTATAACTTGCACTGCGAAACTTGACTAGGTGAACTCCGCTTGCATGTTGATGACGCACCTATGGATTTAATGACGCACCTATAGATTTAGTAGCCTCATAGCTTTTATCGCTCCACGGTGCAATTTACTCCAATAGTGTAGCTAGTCGCGTAAAAACTGCATAGAATGGTTACGTAGTCACATTATTTTTCCTTGCATTATTGGCATAGCATGACGCGCCTATAGATTTGATGACGCGCCTATAGATTTGATAGTCTTGTAGCTTTAATAGCCTCATGTCCATTTGCAGTACAAAATTAGTCCGGGAACTAGCCAATGGCGTAGAGATTACACCGGAAAGACCCGTAGTCACTCTTGTATTATTAGACTAGCCATTATTAACCTAGGGAGAATATATTCCCTCATTATTGTGCGTCATAAGATAAAATCTTAGCTCTAATAGCCTCATGTTCAATTGCAGTGTAAACTAGTACTGAAAATGTAGTTAGTCGCATATTTCTACACGGGAGAAAGTGACTAGATGAATTCCCCCTTGGTTTATTGAACTCAAAGCTATAGAACAATAGCCTTGTGCCTATTAAACCTATGAGTATATCTCCTCATTATTACGCATCATAGATTCACCTCATGATGAGATTCTTGCCATTATGGTGGAGCAATTTCCAAGAAGGAGAGGGAGAGAGGGGGGCCAGCCATATGAGGGAGGAGGAGAGCTCACTTCATTGCCTATAAATAGAGGGCACATCTCACTTGAAATCTCACACCAAAACCTCTCTCACTCTCATAGTTCTAGTGTAAGCTTTCTAAGTAGTTTTGTAGAAAATCTCAAAGTTCTTCAAAGTTCTTGAATGTTCTTCATGAAACTCAACCTCCACCACCACTCTCCACCCTCCAAAGCCGCCCCTAGATCTTAATTTAGTAGTTCTGGCATACCCTCCGGCGTTTCTAAGAAAGTTTACTTTCTTTTCGACGCCGTTACTCCGCCCGTCCACCTATAGCTTTGTCTTCTTCCGTTTGAAATCGGAATACGGTAATAATCTTTATCTAAGTTTCTACCAGTTATTTTAGCGCAACTTTAATTTTTAGTAATGTTATAATGCCCAGTTTAAAAATAAAAGTTAGTAGTTTTACGCTTTCTAAAAAGAAAAGATTTGTGATTTTAAAAATATTTTTTCAAACTTACGCAGTCGTTATAATGCCCGAATGGAAAATGATATTTCAAATTTACGCAGTTATAATGCCCGATTGATTTTTGGAAAAATACGCGAACGGTTGCATTTTTGAAAAGGCGAAATTATCGACAAATGAGAATTTTCTGAAAAAGACTCCGTTGAATATTTTTGGGAAATGAGGAAAATATTTTATGACTAACTTGAGACAGTGGAATGACCCAAGGCTAACACCCTTGAAAGTCTGTCTAGAATGAGGATGGGTGATATTAACTGGATACTCCGACCCCTCTGCCTGAGACTTTCCTGGTTATTCTATTGTCAAGAGAAGGTCGCCAAAAGAGATATGATATTTTGAGAGACACGTTTTACGGGAAAGTATTGATTTATGAAGAAACACATTTTACGAGGAAACACTGATTTTTTAGAACGCGATTTACGAAAAGTTGCATTTTTGCGAAAAGAGATTTTTGAGACAAGTGAATAGACACGACACGATTTTTGAGATGAATAGTTGACATGAGAAAAAGAGATGAGAATGAAAATGAAATGAGAATGCGTACAGGAATGCAGCGAGAGCACCGCCCCAATTCGCGGAGAGAATCTGGTGGTAAGGGCTGAGCATGCATAACACATAGCGAACGAACCTCGAAACGTGCTGTGGGGATCAGTAAGTCGAGACGGCCGGTACTATGTATTGTGTGAGCCGCAAGATGAACGGACCTTATAAACAGACTGATTGGGTTCAGTGATATAAGACAGTCGGGTTCTCGAACGGAGAGGTTGGTACTGTCAGTTGAAAGAGGACGGAAACAGACCAATAACTTTCAGAGTGATGGGAGATGATTGAAATGTTGGAAATGAATGAGATGTTTGAGATAAACGAAAAGATAAAATTTGAGGAAGAATACCCATGATGATAACGGGAAATGAGAACAAGACACATGTTTACCACCACGTTTACTCTGATTTATGTTGACACTGGCACAAGCATATTTACACCGGCACTGTTATATTTATTCATGAAAACTGTTTTCGGATAAACTAATGTTATTACTTTCGAGCCCTTATATATTGTTCTAGAATTCCTAGTTGGGATTTGGGTAGAGTTATTACTGGGCGTCTCGCCCACGGTGTTGCACTTGTGTAACCTGGCATAATGCCATGATGTTGCTTGGTGACTCAGACGTATTATGTCAGAATTTCAAGATGAACAGGAGGAATTCTATTACGAGCAGAGTCTCGGAGCCTGAGCTGCCGACCTGGGGAGTGACCCGGCAGAGGGATAGAAGACGCCATAGATCTCCCCCTATTATAAATAATGTAATTCGGCGCAAAAGACGCCTTGTCAGACTTATATTTGTAATTTCTTTTATTGTAATAATAATTAGCGTTCCCGAATTTCCGGGCGTTACATACACCATCCCTCGTATTTGAATCCTGAGAGTGACACTATGGGTTTGAGTTGATAGAGCGGTATAATTCATTTTGTAGTAATTTGACTTGCTAATGTATTTCCTCTGTCCCAATTTAAATATTTCCTATGGGAGACCGTGCAAGTTTGGTCTTAAAAAATAAAATACTTTTGGAAATACTTTTTTAATTTTTTTTGTACCGTTCAAAAGATGAGTACTTTTGAATAGTGTAAAAAAATATTTAAAAAAATATCTAGAAATATAAGGGGCATTTAAAATGGGACACAGAGAGTATTTTTTTCTAGCAAAAACATATTCGTATCATGGAATGGGTGTTAATTCCACGACCATATATGTGAATGCCACAATAAATGATAAAAATGACTTGCCCCTTAGCCCCATTCATCTCCAACGATGAGTAATGACGAACATAATGCCTTTGTCATCGTCTTTCTTTGTGAGCCACATACTCTACGAAAAGTCTTCCGCCACATTGTCCTCCACAGTGCCTTGCTCTCAAACTACCTAAGATTCTGAGGAAATTGTCGGTACAAGGGAGTTGAGATGCAAGTATTGCATTGTACGTTGGAACAAGTTCGATTTTCAACCGAACGTAACAAGTTCGATTTTCAACCGTTGTTACCAATCATCAAGTATTGGATTACGAGTAGCAATAACATGGGTAGCCGACCAACGCCAAGGACTCTAGAGACCCCATGTTCTTCAAATCAAACCATTCCTTAAATTTAGAACTTGTGCTGAAATCGAAGGTAATGTGGGAACCGATGTGAAAAAAGGGGGCTCTTGTGTGTAATTGTCATGAAAATGAAATTTTTAGAGGAAGAACCAAAAAATAAACAAAATTTGATTAAAAACTATTCATAATAAAAAAAATTGTTATGGTGATGATGACTGGTTGACATTGTATATGGAGCTTCGGTGATTTGGTCGACAGAGAGGACGCTTCACCTAAGGTATCCTGATAAATGAACAAAATTCGGACCTCGCGTTACAACTGTCAGATCTAATCCAACGGCTCAGAAAAGAAATAGAGTTCGTGGGTTAGTTTCGGGTAAAATAGTAGGTATTTTGTCTTCTATGGTAGACCAGTTTAGATTTTAGACTATGGTAGACCAATTCGATTGGGGATTTCAAATTTGTTAGATTTAGGGGTTTTTTTTGGTATCTGATCCAATGAAGGGACTGGTAATCAATGTGTTGCTCATGTTTCTTTTCATATACTGTATTTTGACTACTTACGAACATCTATTATGCTTCAATGGCTTTGATTGATTTCTTTTTCATTGTGGATTTTGCTAGGAATGGAACGGGTAAAGCTGCTCATACTACCTCCAAGTTTGAACATTCTTTTCCCACTAGTTTTCTATTTCCACCACAAAACCCTTCACTTTGGCATGAATTCCCTATTTGCCAGTGTGGGAAGTCATCCCCCATAAGGAAGTCAAACATCAAAACAAATCCAGGAAGGTGGTTCTTAGGCTGTGGCAACTATGAGGTAATAAAATAGCTTTTGTAATATTGATTCTAGGTAGCACTGAAAAGGAAATCTTTTACCCCAAAAACTGAAAATTCAAAATACACTTGTTAATTTGATTCTTATTGTTTGGCAAAAAGGGAAAAAGCAAGGAAAACTATCATTGTTGGAAATGGCAAGTATCTGCCATGAAGTTGTAACTTTTTGTTTTTAATGTTTTTTGTTTTTTGTTTTTGGTTTTAATGGTTTTTTGAAGAGTTTAATTATATTATTGTAATTAATGAGAGCAACATTGTGTAGAAAATTTTCCATTTTGTCCATTTGGTGATGCTTGTAATGCTTCATGTGCCTTGACTGCTTCATTGTGGAATGGTAAGTGAGATGCATGTCCCCACAAATTATTACAGCCTTTGTAATCTCTAATGTGTAGTTGCAGTTTTGCTGTGCTTGAACAATTTATCAATTTCTGGCTGCTGCCTTTGTGACGCAGTTTGATAAGGCAGTCTCACGTGTACTTCATAATTAATGAATTCGATTTGGATCATAAAGATGTGAACGAGAAGCCACTTTTAAAAATAATGTTTGTGACAGAGTCTAAAATGAGTGAATTGTATACACAAAAGATATTTTACAAGTTTTAAGATAAATTCTTTTAATGTACCGCATATGTGCTAACGAAGATATCTAAAGATGAACATCGCTGTTTGTGCAATGTGGAGAGGGTAACGGAGAATGGATCGAAGGGTTGTGAGGTTTCGGCAAACAAGTCATCAAACTATGTTAGTAGCAGTTGTAAGATGTTTAAATATGACGGAATTTCATGTTGGCATACTTCAATAGAAAGCAGATTATGGAACTACCTGATGAGTACATCTTGCAGAGGTGGAATAAATTAGCAAAAGCTAGCCAAATTTTAGATGACTTGGGTTGGGGCATGAAAGAAAATATGTGACATTTCTTTGTTAGTGAAGCGAAAGAGACACTTCCAACTTGCTTCAATGTAACTGATGACGTCATATCAGTTGAAGATGGAACTGATGTTTTGGAACAAGCTTTGTTATCAGCTCAAAAGAAGTTTGTGGTGATGAAGGGTTCTCGCGAAGATGGCAAAGGGAGTAGAATTCAAAGGCCTATTCCTCTTGGAAGTCAACATAGGTTTAGAGAACCACTTGAATGAGGGCAAAGGGTTGTGGTGCGCAACTTAAGGGAGGGAAAGAGAAGGGCGTCAATAAGAGTAGGCATTGTAATGGTTGTGGGTTAACGGGACAGCCGCATAGGATCGTTTGGGTCTCGAATGGGCATAGAATTGTTCTTAGCTTCACTTAGGATACGATGCCATCATTCTTTGTCCTTTTAGTCTTTGTAATTTTTCAAAGATTAATAAAAAAAACTTTGCCTTTCAAAAAAAAAAAAAAAAACAGGACAATCGCATGACAGAAGGAATTGTCCAAAACTTCTCAACATGTAGGTGTATGCATCTAAATATGTTCATTTATAATTTTAATTTAATTGTTTAGTTTAAATTTTAATTGTGGTCTTTTTTCTTAGCTCTTCACAAGACGTTAGGTTGGATGACGAAAATGACGACATGGACTATGACTCAGATTGTAAGTGTTTGTAATATAAAGGGGTTGCATTTATTTTTAGATTCTTCATATTATGATTTATTCGTGTTTCAGGATGGAAAAATGGCTTGTGAGAAGATGGTGACGTGCGGAGATGACCTATGTTTGGGATGTTTTTTTTAAGCTCTATTTTTTTATAAGCTATGTTTATGATTTTACTAGTTGGGCACGCTTTACGATGCTCTCACCAAGTGACAATATCGGGTTGATTCGGGTTCCACAATCGCAATAGTCAAGCTCAAGTCGCCAAACATTTTTTTAAAATTAAATTTATTTCACATGAACCATTAAGTTAACCTTTTAAAATATTTCCCCACAGTTCCCCAACTCTAATAAAATAAAATAAACATACACAAAAATTTCCGGGTCTTTACATCACGTCTGTCACATACTCGGTTTCGATTAACGGGGTTGTTAAGGGGTATATAAAACCTTTGCATGGGTTGCATGAAGGCGACCCGTTGTCACCATGTTTGTTTCTAATATGTGCGGAGGGCTTGTTGGGGATGTTATGAAGAGCCGAGGAGTGCAGGGAGATTAGTGGGTTGCAACTGAGTCGTGGAGGCCCTATTTTCAATCATTTGCTATCGCGGATGACAGTCTTGTTTTTTGTAAGGCATCAAGTGAGGAGTTGACGAAGGTGATGAATATCCTAGCGGCATGCACAACGGCATCAGGAAAGATGATAAATTGCAAGAAATCAGCCATATATTTTAGTCATAATACCCCCAGCGCATATTCGGCTTAATTTGGAGCAAAGACTTGCGAAACCTAGAAAAGTGGAGTTTGATACGTATTTGGGTTTGCCTTCTGATATGCCTAAATCTAAAAGGGAGCTATTTGATTATATTAGAGCCCGAGTTAAAGCAAGATTGGAAAGTTGGAACAAGAAGTATCTTACAGTGGCAGGGAGGGAGGTGTGTTTGAAGTACGTGATCCAAACCCTGCCTATGTACCCAATGGCGTGTTTCAAGTTACCTATGGGTTTGTGTCGTCAAATTTCCAGCGACATGGCCAATTTTTGGTGGGGCCAAAAAGGTATTGAACGGAAAATTCACTGGGCTAGATAGGAAAAATTAACAGAGAAAGAGTCTGGTGGGGGTTTGGGTTTTCGCGATTTGGAATCCTTTAATCTGGCTATGTTAGCTAAGCAAGGGTGGCACTTGATTAGTGGTTCTGATAGTCTGTTGAAGGATGTCCTGAAAGCAAAATACTACAAGAATTCTTCTTTCTTTGAAGCAAAATTGGGTACCAATCAGTCATGGGGTTGATGTAGTATCTTAGCTGGAAGGAGGGTGTTAGAGGAGGGGCTTCGATGGCGAATTGGAGACGGGAAATCTGTGCGCATAGTGGACAAGTGGTTGCCCAGATCTGGTGGTTTCTGGCCTTAGGCCCCAGAGACGGATGAGGCTGTTCATTTGGTGCAACACCTTATAGATTCGGATTTGGGACAGTGGAAACGAGATGTGATTGAGGAACGGTTATGTCTAGAGGATGCCCAGCTGATCTTTCAAGTGCCATTAACGGTTGCAAGAGTCCCCGACAAACTTATATGGCATTTAAATTCCAACGGGTTTTATTCCTTTAAGTCGGGATATGAGACAGCTTTTGCGCTAAAAAGGAATGGGGTTGTTGGAGTAAATGGATGGGGAGAGAGCAACTCTAGAGATGAAAAGAAGATGTTTTGGAAGAAGGTTTGGAGTGCAGTCATTCCAGGAAAAATTAAACATATTTTATGGAAGTGTATTTCAGACATCGCTCCGGTGCACGAAAATCTCCGTCGCCGGAAGGTAGATGTGGAGCTGGTTTGCCCAGTTTGTAGTGAAGAGGTGGAGTCTGGAATGCATTTATTTACTTTGTGTCCTTTGGTGAGAGCTGTTTGGTTTTCTTCACCATTGGGTTTATGCTGGGTTTATGCTCGGAGCGCCTGGATCAACGGTCTTTTATGCATTGGTGGGCAGAGCTTATGAGGCAAGTAGCAGCGGCGGAGGATAGAGGTTGGGGATTGGCAATGGCGGCTTTTCTCTTATGGAAAATTTGGAAGGGCAGGAACAAGACTATTTTTTAGAGGGCTCAATCAGACCTAGGGGTCATAGTTCAACGTGCGGTCCAAGGGGTTACTGGGTATTGGGAAGCGCTGGAGAAAATGGGGGAGAGCATTGATCAGCCGAATAGGAGTATGACGAATGGAAATTGCCATTCGGCTCCTCCTCCAGCAGGTAATCTCAAAATAAATTTTGCCGTTTTGATATGAGTATCATTTGCGTTATCTATGAATGGAATATCGCTTTTGTCAAACAAAAAAAATAGCCAAAATGATAAATTTCTTTTCGGTTTTTTATTTTTTTATTTCTTTTCAATCTTAAAAAAAGGATAGAAAAAATTAAAATAATGCAACAAAATTACTCTCTTTTTAAAAAAATATCTTCAAAACTCTGTCAAGTTTTTTTATTGAATATACATAGGGGTGGTTCCGGGGACACAAATTTAACACAATAAATGTACACCACCAAGTTTAGAGTCCCATACAAATGGCCTGGGATCCAGTCAATTTATTCAAAAACATATTTTTAAAAGTACCTAGAAAATCAACTCATCGGATATTGAAAGGGCTAGACTGGTATTTCGGATATTGAAACGGCTTGACTGGTATTTGTCACTATTTTTTATAGGATAAAAAATGAAACGACTAGAATATATCAAGTTGATCAAGCCCTATATGATATCCAGATTAGTTTATTTCTTACGAGTATTCCTAAAAACAGGTTTTAAACAAATTGAATGTCTCCGATTATTAGCGTGGAGCTTCGATTATTGTTGTGTCAAATATTGTGTCCCCAAAATTGCCCCTATATATGCATACATTTGCTAGATACAAAATTAAGAGTGCCACACCAAGCCACTTGTCTAGTACTAACTTAAGAGAAATTGATGAGAGGGCAATTGTGTCATTCTACTCGTAATAGGGCAATTTCGCAAGAAATTATTTTCCCTCTACCACTTCTGTTTCTCGTGCCTTTGGCGCTTCTCTCCACTTACTTTACTTTCTATCAAAAAATAAACACCAAATTAGAAAGGATAAACCTATGTCTCTGCAACAATATTGAGAATCATGAAGGAGGTCGGTAGATCGAGGTTGCATTGTCGAGTCTACGCTCCTTGATTCTGAAGTGATCATTTCTTGTCTTTTCTTCATTCAAGTTGTTTGCATGTCAATAATTTTGTGTTTTTTCTTCATTCTGGATATGATCTATTAATGTCACGACCCAAATCCAGCTCTAAAAGTCATGACCGGCCAGCAGGGTATTAAGCCACCAAAGGCCTGCTAATAAAATAGTTTAGGGGTTTCTATCGTCATTCACTTTTCAAAATACATAGCCAAAAGTAAAACGGCGTAGAATAGTTAACATAATCCAGAGCTTCTAAGTGTAGGATCAAAGGAAGTACTTAACACCCTTAATTTATACATGGGCATAGCCTGACTGGAACAAACCGGTTATCAAAACAAAGTATACGAGTCCAAACAGTACTTTTCACACAAAAGAACCTATAAGCAAAAAGACTTCGGCTCGAGGGCAAAGACAAGTACATCTACGGCTGCTGACCTGAAAAGTACGGTTTAAAGAAAAATCCGTAAGCTAAAGCTCGTATGAAACACCGCATACCTTATTAACATGCAAATCATGGATTTAATCAATGTCTCAACAAAAGCGTAAACCATACTTTTCAGTTACTAAGAAATAAAAAGAAGATCTTAGTAACAGTGTAATAAAGCTTTCGGTTCATTCATATTATGAAATCCAGCTTTTCAGGATGAAGCAAATAGCCATCGTGACATTAAAATATCACATCACATGTTACTCGTTGATTTCGCACATCTTTCATGAACATGTTTCTGGCCAAAATAGAAGAGGAGCGATCTAAACAATAAAAGGGAATGACGTCAATCCATTGAGATACATGGCCCGCATCTCCCACCCTTATAACACCAATCTGCTTTGTCAGTTTAACGTCCTCAAGCTCGGACACATATTCAGATGTATCGACATTTAATAAGAAAATATCACTTTGCCAATTCATTTCACATTATCGATCAAATCCATGATTCAATTTCAAAACATGGTTCTAAAATATTCCAGCAGATAAAAACATTTCAAAAACAAACATGTAAACAAGATATGCGTGTCTCACCTTACTTCCGACGATGCAACGAATACAACACATGCCTTGACTGACTCCCAACTCAGCAAATACCGTTTCCTAGTAGCAAAACATAAACCTCATATCACTATCAACAAGTGCGCAACCTCTAAAACAAAAACTATCCTTCTAAACAAGGATTCTAAGAGATGTAGCCTATTAGGGGTAAGATAGTGAAACTTTTACTCCTTCCTAATTATAAGGGTTCCAAACTAAAGAGCTAGATTAGTAAGAAACTCTGATTTTGTGTCCTGAAGTAAAATCAAGCATAAAAACAGTTTATTGAATCAATTAGATGAATCTGCCATAGTTTGTAAGGAAAAATCATAACTTATTCATATAAAGTCTAAAAACGTTGAAACTGGCGTTAAAAGTTGCATAACTTAAAGCATCACTCTTAGTAAAAATTTCAGATTCATAGGTGAAAATGATATTTCCCAGAATTTGAAAGAAACCAGATCCAATTACAGTTTCTGTTACAGCAAACCAGTAACTCTTCGGAAATTTGCCAAAAATTGTATATTCATCCAAATGACCCAATTCCAACTCCAGAATGTTCATAACGTAAGGGTATAATCCCTGTAAAAATATAAAAGCCATCCAAGCGGTGAAATACGCCCAGAAATCAAAATAAGTTTGCTCAAAGCAGATTCGCAAGAAAAATGACAGCCTGTACGAAATAATTCATAACTAATTCTTTGTTACTCCTTTTCCCATGGTTTTGATACCAACATCTTCGTATTCAAACGTACTACAATATCTGTGAAGACTTCAAAATTCAATTTGTAGTGGAAAGCTGTAAAAAATAGCAATCTTTAAGGGTAACGTAATCTGTCTTTAAGGGTAACGTAATCTGTCACCAGATTTATACAACTTCCCTAAAACAATACAACTTCTAACATCTTAAAATCCTCAAATTATGATCTTTAGACACCCAAAACTAGGTTTTACAGCAGCCCTTTTAACCTATTGAAATGAATATGCTTGAAGAAAAAGATTACCTAACCGGAAAATCAAGTTCTCCGGTGAAAATCACGAAATTGGGTTCCGACCGGCAGCCGAGAAACCCACCGCTAATCCACCGCTTCTTCTTCTTCTTTTCTCTTTTTCCTTCTTCTGTTCCCTTCTCTCTTTTTCCTAAATTTGCCGACCTCCCTTTTTCTTTTACTTTTTACTATCTAATTTTTATAACTCTTAATTACTAAAGTAATTATGTCTATATGTAATACAAATAAAAACACAATAAGCACTTATTTGTGCTTATTCCAGGTGTCATACATGTGTCAAAAAAATTGACACTAAGCAATAGTTGTCTATGAATCGTCTCGGTGCGCAACTCGTGTACAGTTCGAAAAATAGTCCGGGTTCCAAACTCAGAAAAATACGTGATTCACACAGTAGCACAAAAAAATTATTCTAAGAATAACCCTATTCTCAGGTTTTTAAGGGAAATTCTAGAGCACAAAAATTCCTAAACGGTTGGCCCTTTGGCTATAAAAAGAAATATATGTGTCCCAGTTCTTGTCCGATACGTAAAGTAAATCGAAGTTAACTCATATTCTATTTCATATTCCCTATTTCTGATTAGGGGAATTTTGAGATAATCCTAATTATCCGTTTTGATTACAAAATTATAATTTTAATCACTTTCCTGGGGTGAGGGTTGTCACAATTAATTTGTCATTAATTTTTTCTTTTGCTCTTAGTAGTGAGAGAATGGCCCAGATTGATTTGTTCCTTGTTTGTTCGATGCCTCTCTGTTAATGTTCCTTGTTATTTCTCTTGTTGGTGTTGGTAAGGGTACGATTACGTGTTCAAACTTGGGGGGTGATGATATTTTGTGTTGCATGTTACAAATTTCTTCTGAGATTTCTAAAATCGCAAATGGCCCCTTAGATCAGTTTAAAAGTAGCCCTATAAGGAACGAAACTTGTGTTTTGCTATATTGTATTTTGGGTGATTTGGAATCTTAGAAAGGAACAATGAAAAAAATATGTATCTATCTCCGAATCTCATAGTTTAAAACTAACTTTAGTTTATGAGTTCTAGGCTATTGTTGCAAATTTGCTGAATTTGTCTTATATGGAAGGAAAATAGGGAATCGGGGAACAGGTGTGAGGTGCTGCTTCACCCGTTTTATGCCATTCACGGAGAGCTCACATTATGACCACAACAGCCTTGATTCAAGCAAAAAAGGAGAACATTTTTTTACTGGAATAACAGAAAAGAAATGGATTTACTGAGTGCCCAGTGACTGATTTATCGTTTTGTAGGTGATTGATCATATTTTTTTCGTCGGATATCTAGCCACAGCAAATATATAATCTAATCTGATGCTTCATGTTCGGTAAAGAATAAGGGTCAACATGTGAGTAACTCACACCAGGCTCCCCATTAGGTGTCACCAAACATGCTTTATGTTACGAATGTAGAAAATCGGTCGAATCAATTTCCTTTTGAGAATTGTTGAACAAATTACCAGAACAATTGGTTTATATAGTTAAATAATTTAAGCTCCATTGATCAGCATGTTATTGTTTTAAGCAGGAAAAGCATGTTATTGTTTTTAGTAGGAAAATGACAGGATTACTTTCTCTTTTTTTAGCAAGTTTTTTTTCAAGGATGTTTCGCTTATATGTCCTCATGATAGTTTAACAAATGTCTTTTCAACTGTCTAAAGACGTTATAGAAAAATAGAGTTGATTCTATATTCCCTCCCATTCCCACTTATTTGAGTTATTTAACTTAAGCTTCTTATGTTTATTTTTCATGTGATTTCACTATATTATTCTTCCTACCGTCAGAAGAATGGTTAAGAGTTGGATACATCTTAAGAATAGATTATGTAAAAACCCAGAAATTCTTGTAAATTTTTCGAATTACAAATGGGGTATATTGAGGAATTTCTTTTAAAGTCTTTATGTGGGTGAAAGAAAGAGAATATATTAGTTAGTGAGTCAAATTGAAGCTTTCTTGTAGTAGAGGGGTGGGAGGTGTAATTTTTACACTATATATGGTTGGGTGGGGGAGAAAATATCATTCCCTCCCCCCCCATCTCTCTTCCTCTCCCACACAAATCTGCCAACCACACACAAAACCATCTTGAATCCACCAAAGTCCTTCGTACCCACGTCATCTAAGCTGGGTATTTGCGTGTAGGAGCTCTGAGAAGCTCTTGTTTCGGTTGATTTCAAGTTTCAAGGCTAAGGTTTGCAAATTTGGGGATTTTACTCAAAACCCATAACAAGTACGGGTTTCTTGAACTTTCTTATTTTGATTACGGTGTATATATGATATAAATCCATAGATTTATGCTCGTCTCTATTGAATTTGAAGAAAACCCATTTCCTACTGTTTGAGATTGAAAACTTGAGAGGATTGAAATATATTACCCTTTAGTTGGTTGTCATTGGTTAACACGTTAAGTTTATGAATTTAAGCTAAAATCATTGGGTTGGAACCAAAATTCTAAAATCTGCGGAAATCTGTTTGTGTCTGTGTAATCTAGAATTTTCGCCAGGGCGGTTTTGCCCGACGATTTTGACAGATTGTAGCTCGTGTTCTATTTTGTAACTCTGGTCCTTCCTTGACACTCGCTGGGTTCTCGTTTGCACCGTCCGTCATGATATCCTTGTTCTTAACTTAGAAACTTGCTGACAAGTGCTTGAGACTCGTAAATTATGAACGAGAACATAATGGAATGAATGATAATTGGTAGGTGTTTGTGACTTGTAATGGTATTGTACACGGGGCACATTCTATACAATTTAAGTTGACGTGAATAAACACATGATAATCCAAGGAGATGGACATTTGGTTAATAGACGATCATAGGAGGTTAATTGATACGGAGGTAATGTAAATTACTTAAAACTGCAAATCGATGTGTCGTTAGACTTTTGTTGAATATTGTGTGACACGTGGATACTTCCAAGTGGCGAGAGACACCTATTGAGTGGTAATGAGGCACTGGGGTATGGGTGAGTTGTATGGACACCGGTGGGACATGAGGATACTTAGAGAGTGCGGGTAACTTTGGTTGAATAGTTAAGGAAAATTTGGGCATTTGAGGGACATGGGATTAGTGTGGTATACGTAGACACCAAGAGGATAGTGGTTACGTGAAGGACCCATGCTTACATGGGACACTCTGTATATTTGTAAAATACTTCCGTTACTTATGAAATGCTTAGATTTGTGATGACTGCTAGTTACAACAATTTGTCAGACGTATGATAATGATTGGTGCGAGTTAGTAAGCACGAGGATGAACTTCAAAGAGGACACTTGAATGTTTTGAGTAAACGATGGTATTGATGTTGTGAATCTCGGTAGGGGTAAACGAGGCCCATGAAACTCGGTTACGGGATCCAAATCCCTTTGAGGCTAGTGGATAGAAAATCGTGGTTAATGGGGTAATTAGAAATAAAGAAAAGAAGACGGATGTTTTAGTTAATGTGTACTCATGGTCAAGCTGAAATGGTTTACCTGTGTGAGGGTTGGTTGATTTAAATGTGTGGTAATGTTATGACGAGTCACGCGCTGAGAGAAAAAGTCGTTAATAGGTAGTTTAAAGTTATTGCTATATTGGAAAAGTAGGTGGATATGTGAAGATTTGTTACTTTTGTAGTAGTTATAAGGTTAAAAACTTGAAATCTGCTTGCAAATGATTTGAAAGCATTAATCATCATTCTCTCTATCTCTCGTTTATGCATGTCTATATTTTGCATAAAAAATCTTACTAGGCAAAGTGAATGCTCACCCCTGATGCTTTCAGGTACTGCTTGGAGCATGAGATGGAGTACTTGATGTGCATGACATAGTGAGAACATAGCATGAAGAATCTTTTGAATCATTTGCATTTGTTTATTATGAGTATGAACGCTGCGAGGTGATTTTGGACTAATATATGAGTTTTGTTGAGATATTCCATGGAGAGAATGTTTATTTATTTAGGTTGAAAATTGAGGGCGTGATAGAGCTACATAAATGGGTTTAGCAGTTCATACTATTTGCAAAAACAAATGCAAATGGAAAGGAGAAGATTCGATGTCCATGTCAAAGGTGCAATAACATGTATTTTTGGGAATTCATTGTTGTAAGATTATCTTTACTTACATGGGATGACTCAAGATTACTTTCAGTGGTTTCATCATGATGAGTCCTTTGAATTCACTAGTGGTAGCAACAATGATCATTCTACTGGTGTGGGACATGAAAAATCGCCAAATCAAGACTTTGTGCATGAAATACTGAAGGATGTATGGGTGGGGGGAAATTAGGGACGCTGATCAAGATGACGAATTTGACATCCATTCTTCTCTTTTGTTTGAAGATGGACCAGAAACGTTTGCTAGGTTATCGTGTGATGCAGATTATGAATTGTATCAGGCTACCAAATGTTTTCCAAGTTCTCTCCTTGTCAACTTGCTTCATGTGAAGACTACAATGGGTAGAATGTATAACAAAGCAGGTAGTATGATGCTAGATTTAATCAAGAAAGCACTTCCGATAGGTGAGACATTGCCAAATTTTTATAATGAGACCCAAAACTTAATGCGAGACCTTGGGCTAAACTATACAATTATCCATGCATGCAAATATGATTGTGCATTATTCTGAAAAGAGTATGTGATAGGGCTAAATCGACCACAAGGTCAGCTCCCCCTCATTGAGCCCAGCTCGGTATGGAAAGCTCGGGCAGGGGAGGAAAGCAGTGGAAAGCTCAGTAAGCATCCCAAGGACTGGGGAGTAAAGGGACACCGCCGAAACCAGCAGGCACAGCTCGGCAATGGAAGAGCAGCTCGGACTGCCAGACTTGAATTGGGAGAAGGGCGAGGACAGCTCGTCTTTACATCCCAGATAGGGGAGACAACCCCAAGGGGTCAAGAAGTCCGATAGAGATTCAAACTCTCCCCTCACAAGATCAAGATAAAGCCCGCAAAGCCCGATGGCTTATCTGTAAGACTCCTAAGGGTATTGGAAGTCCTATTCTGTTGAGGAATGGGAGGCTTCAAATAAGCTAAAGGCGTTAATAAGATAAGCGTTGGTGAAAGTTCAAGTCCCGCAAGGACTCAATCACTCCGTTAGCCTATATAAACGACTGCAAGTAATTCAACAAAGGTACGTTGTTCTAGTCTGTCACGCCCTGATTTTCATAAACATTGTTATATTATATTCCACGTGGAAGTCAACAACTTCCATGGTCAAAGTCAAAATACATCTCAAGTCCAAGTACAAGGATCAACCATCTACCGTACCCAATTTACATTACACAAATTTTAAAGTGGCAATTTGCCTTTACAAAAGATGAAAACCAAAACCAAATACTTGTTCGTCCTATCCAAAACAATGAGTAATTAAATAACTCCGTTGAAATATTTCAAAATGGTAATGCATGCACATCATCACTCCATGTCATGCTCCTCCATGCTAAGTACCTGAAAATTTTAAGGGTGAGCTCACTAGCCCAGTAGGAAAACATCTATCGATTCTAAATGGAAATGAGATGCTCATGACGTGCAACAAAGAGACCAACTTACTACAATAAGGCAAGAGGTTTCTAGATAAACACTAAAAATGGCACGAAGCTCAAGGATCGCCCATTTAAGACAACAAGGAAAGAAACCGTTTAATATGACTAATAGAATCATGAGAGAAAGCTATAAACATCACAAGGATCTATAATCACCAATATAGACCGAGTACCGTCCCGTTGCATCCAATTCATATCCGACACGTCACATGTGTTCCAAAAATATTTATGTCATGCTTCTTATCCATTCATTATACTCCGGGCATACCTTGTCAGGCCCCGTGTCACTCCGGGCTTACCCTTTCGGGCCCCGTGTCATTCCGGGCATACCCTTTCGGGCCCCGTGTCATTCATTCAAGTTCTCACTTTCAATTTAGGTATATGTACACCACGTATTCGTGTCATTGTGTCATCCATTCCCTCGATGCTAGTTCAATCCACAATTCTCATTCAATTCAATCAAGTAAGCCCACTTAGCGTAAAACATAATATTAATCAATCACGGAAGACCAATAAATTTCTAACGGTACAAGCGAGTAGGTCCGGAACAATTATCGGAACAAGAAACGAGGTTCGGAGAATGGTTATACCAGGCAAATGCCCGAAGAAATCAAAAGACGTCACAAAACCTGATTCTGGCAAAAAATGGCCATTTGTATCGATACACATGAGGGTGTATCGATACACAGGGTCCAAAAGCTGAACAGCCCCTCTGGTATCGATACAAAGTTGCTTTGTATCGATACAAACCTATTACGAGCATGTTTTGAGCAATCTCAGTACTTTCGCCATAACTTTTCACACCGAACTCCGTTTTGGACATATTATATATCAAAACGTAAATAATTTAAAGAGCTACAACATTGTAGTTTTACACTTTTCCCAATTCAGTTTTGATGTTGCCCAAAAAGCATAAATAGTGACCAGTTCTAGCAGATTTTCACCCATGGTGGAGGATTTCAACCCAACTCAAATCAAACCCACAAATTGGCTAATAAATCACTTAGGAAATAGATAGAACAACTCCACATCAACATTATAAGACTAGAGTGCTTCCACAAAGGGCTCAAAACAAGGATTTAGAGGGATTTTACAAGTATGATGGCAATACACACACAAACATCAAATTTGCATTGAGAATTGAAGGATGATCCCCCACCTCTTGAGATTGAGCTTGATAACACCTCCAATGTCAAGAACCCTAACCCTAGCTTCAACTCCAAGAGAACTTCTTCAAACACCGGGGTGAAAAAGGCACACCAACGCGTAGAGCACGCGATTTTGAGAAGCTTTCGTGAAGGGGCTAAGTTTGGAACTTGGGATTTGGCTTAGATTGGTGGAGGAAATGATTTGAGGAGCTATGGAGGAGGGGGGAAGAAGATGACTGATTTTTGGGGAGGAGGGAGGTGCTTTTGGTCTCTCTCCTCTCCACCACACACAATATAAACACACACCCACCACACAATTTTAAAAGAGTTACAAAAATTACACTAAAAATCCATATGTGGCTTGTGTAAACCAAATCAACCCCTATAACACATGTAACAAGTAATCCTCTCGCACTTAGTCATTTTTATTATGTTACATAATTCCTCGCATTACCCCAATGTTATTTATGAAAAATAGATATAAATTTATGGGTCTTTACATAGTCATCCATACTTGAACAATACTCAACCCTACCACAAAAATGACTGACTTAGGCATCGGAGGCTGGTTGGCTAACACGACACCGGTGTCCTTAGCTTAACTTTGTTTTGCAGGTGTCTCGTCAGGCTGCGCCAGAAATTGCGTCATCAGTATGAAAATCGACTAGAGTGCCCAATATGCAGGACGTCTAGATGGAAATCCATTTCAAGAATAGGCAAGAAGATTCCCCATAAGGTGATGCACAAGGAAATCCATTTCAAGAACATCCAGATAGAGGTTGTACATGAGTAGGAAAACCGCATCTGAAATGAGGTGGCACAAGGAAACACGTGTGGAGGAAAAAGGTGTATTGATCGTGTCGTACCGTATCAAAAATATACTTATAAAAAGTTAGAATTAACTACTACTCAAAGGAATAGTGGCTAAGTCCGAGTGTTGATCCACGGAGACAATTTGGCTAAATTACGTAAGCTTCGATTAATTTCTAATTTAATTCGGAAAAAGAGATTTGTGCGATTGGTTTCTGGAAACTAATTTAATTAAGCAAGTAATAAAATTTCTGAGAAACTAATGAGGGAGAAATCTAGGGTTTTGAATCCATCCCGACCACGTAACTAAGTTATGTGTAGGCTAGGTTTATTATTCGAATCATGAATTGTCAAGAGAATAATGATATACACGTTTTCGTGTATATTATTTCCTTTAAACTAGAGCTTTGTGAGACCTATTTTGCATTCTAATTAATCTTAATTTAGTTATTTTTATGTTTGCAGATATCAAACAAGATTTGCTAAATAAATTGGAATTTGAAGAGGAAAGAATAAGTAATAAACGTGGAGCAGTCCAAGTTCTAGTGTAGCTCAAGTGGTAAAGTTTGTATCTTGGGGGCAAGAGATCTAAGGATCCATACTTGGGACATGCATTTTGAAGTTATCTTTTTGGTGAAAAAGCTGCAGCGCGAAGCACCGGATAATTTCCCCCAATTACACCAACATGAGGAGCATGGGATAATTTTCCATGCCAGCATCTACAATCATCTGCGTACAACAAATACAATGCAAAACCTTGAATACTACAACACCATCCTTATCTTTCCTTTTCCCAATTCTCTTACCCAATTTCTTATTTATTTTCTTTCATTTACTCCCCCATCTCCCTCTTTACTTTCCCAACGACATTTCCTTTCTTTTAACCATTTTCTTTCATGTATAAAGAAGAGAAAGGAGCAGAGAAGAGGGTGTGCTTGGATTTTGGTTAAGAAAATAAAACTAGCCACTTTTTACTTTGTCAAGAAAACCAAGCATCAAGACAAAAATTCATGTACTTGTAAGTTTATTCTAGTTTTAATGCATTTCAGTAAAGTTGCTTTTAATTATTGTCTTTTGCTTTTCATTACAATTATATCAGGCTAAATTACTTACTAGGGTAAGGATGAAATTACATATTTTATAATTATAATCTTATTAACTTCTTCATAAAAATAGCATAAACCAACATTGATGAAAAAGTTCTTCGTACTACTTGTCTATTTTTCTATGAATCATTAGAATTGGATTTTTAGTGTGTTTTGTTGGATTCAATTTATGATTTGTTGAAAGCGGATATAAATTGTGTTTCGATAGATTCACTAAAAGTTTTAGTTCTAAACCTTTGTTTGGCAAAAGAAGAACTAAATTTGTAGAGGCTAAGAAAAAGAGTTGTCATGCACATTTTCCACAATAAAGAGTTTAGCAACCAATTTATTGTGTAGAGAATTTTGAAGAAGTTAAGATTATAAGTATTACAATTATGATCCATGTAATGGATTCCAATGCCCTAGTACTTTTATTATCTCTTTAAGCACTTTCAATTTTAGTTAATTTGTTTTCTGCAATCTCCAAACAAAAAAATATTCTTGACCTAGATTAGGAAGTTTAATTTTAGATTATTTGAGTTATTCAACCGCGTTCCATCCGTACAATTCCCTTGGGTTCGACCTCGCACTTACCACACTTAGATTACAATCGATTCGTGCACTTGCGAGTATTTAAAAATAACACAACAAATAATCATGTTGTTAACAGGCATGGACTATCCCATAACACATACCATCTCGCTGGCACAACCCGTCTTTTTCACGGGCTGTCCAGTGGCACGATCCGTCTTACGAGCATAATCCATCTCAGTTACCCAAGCACAAGCATAGAAACCATAGTTTAATTCAGTATTTGAGAGTGCACACACAAATACGCATCCAATAGAAAGAATTAAAACGATTCCATCTGATCATAATGAAAACATGTTCTTAATTAAACAATCGATTCAAGTGAATAAACCTAACGCCTATACATACACAAAGTTACTTGGAACGGGGCTTCATCTTCCCCCTAGAAGGTGTTTAGCCGGCCATGGAGGTGAGGATAAATGCTTGATTTGATGAAGAACTTGAAGAATCCATGGATTGGCTTGTGTTTCTCTCCCTAAACTTGCCTCTCAATATGTTGGAACTGATTTCGGACCCCCAAAACGAACATAGCAAGCCCCTATTTATAACAAAACCTTAAAAATTACACAGAATCTCGTTTTCCTGATCTGTCTTGTACGCGACGGTCCGGACCGTCCTTAAGTCGGTCCAAAATAGAATTTCTACAGTCTTCAGGCTGCTTTCCGTGATGCTCAGCAGGTCCTGCAGGTGCTTCCTTTGCCCATTTGGCACTTTTAACACGTCTAAATTGCACCTTTTTGTGATCCAACACCTCCCAAAGCCTATAAACACCTCAAGACTATCAAAATTCGCCAAGTAACATAGTAAACGGACTACTAAAGTGCGAATTAGAGGATCAAATAAGTGCTTTTCTTCAACTATCATGTATCGAGGCATCCAGTCTACTCAATTGCATGGAAAAAATTTCATAAGGAGCATGAATGGTTTACCCGAGATCCTTGGAATGTTCACCTTGGGCTAGCAAGCGATGGCTTCAAACCATTTGGCAATATGAGCACTAAATACAGTATGTGGCCTGTTATCCTTACACCATACAACTTGTCGCCATGGATGTGTATGTAGGAACCATTTTTTATTATGTCGTTGCTCATTCCACGACCAAGTTCACCGGGGAATGACGTTGATGTGTATCTTCAACCATTGGTAAATGTGCTAAAATATTTGTGGCATAATGGTGTGTGTACATGTGATGCTTATTCAAAACAAACCTTTACAATGCATGCAGCGGTTCTTTGGACAATAAATGATTTTCCAGCTTATGGGATGCTATCTGGATGGAGCACGAAAGGAAAATTAGCATGTCCAGTTTGCAATGCTGAGACATGTTCTATGACATTGAAGAATGGGCAAAAACAATGTTATCTTGGCCACCGTTGTTTCTTGACTTCGGATCATAAGTGGCGAAAAAAGTAACAAATTCAATGGCAAGCATGAAACTAGGCTCAGACCGAAAGAGCTTCCCGGAGATGATTTGTTGAGGCAACTCGGTGCTATCCCTAATGAGGTTGGATTTGGAAAGCATCTAAACAAGAAGAAGAGAAAACAGTTCGAAAGGAAGCTGAATTGGGCAAAAAAGAGCGTCATTTTTTAGTTATCTTACTGGAAAACTCTGAAATTGCGGCACAATTTAGATGTCATGCACGTTGAAAAAATATATTTTTTTTAATTTATACCCGGAACTTTGATGAACATGGATGGAAAGACAAAAGATAGGGCCAAACGTTGTATGGTTTTAGAGTTGTTAGGGACAAGAAAGGAGTTACACCTACAACGAGATGGTGATAGAATTGTTATCCCACCAGCATGCTACACGTTGTCCTTAAGTGAAAAGCGGAGGATATGCCAATGGTTAAAATCTGTAAAGTTTCCTAATGGGTATGCATCAAACATTTCTCGATGTGTGAAATTGCAGATTGTAAGATTTCAGGAATGAAGAGCCATGATTGCCATGTTATGCTGCAATTACTACCAATTGCGCTATGTGGATTTCTGTCAAAGGATGCGTTTTTGCATTGACTAAATTGAGTTTATTCTCCAAGGAGTTGTGCTCAGAGACTTTGCGATTGTAAGTATTAGAGCAACTTGAAAGAGATATTGCCTCAATATTGTGCAAGTTGGAGTTGATATTTCCACCATCCTTTTTTCATGTAATGGTTCATTTGGCAATTTACTTAGCATACGAGGCTATAATTGTGGGGCCAGTTCGATACCGATTGATGTATCCCATTAAAAGGTGTTTCAATCTCATATTCTTTGTGATCAAAACTTTCACTTAGACTTTGAACATGTTAACCTTATTGGTCTCACAAACTTTGAAGGATTCTGTATGCAACCGAGCTCATCCAAAAGGCTCAATTGTTGAAGCCTACATTGATAAAGAATGTCTCACATTTTGTTCAATGTATCTCACTAATCTTGAAATGAGGTTTAATCGCGGGAAGAAAGGATAGATGATACAGTTACGAAAACAAAATTTGCGCGAGGCTACAAATGACCTCTACTCCTAGCATTGGGTCCTGACCATGGAGTGAAAAGTTGTTCTAGTTGTGTAGTCATTGGGACTAGGTTTCATACAAGAGACCGTGAGAGGTTCCATGCAGCTCAAAATAGTGGTATTGTGGTTAAAGGAGAATACTTATGAGAAGAGACTGATTTCTATGGCGTTTTGATTGATATAATAGAATTGAAATACAACTTCGAGAATCATGTATATCTGTTTAAATGTCAATGGCGGGATGTGAGTGACAAAAAGGAAGGAATAAGAAAAGACCAGCACTTCATTAGTGTTAATGCCACAATAACTTGGTATGCGACTCAAGCAAGACAATAGTACGACATAAATGACCTAAAACATGGTGGTTCTTCGCAAATTGTGCAAAAGATTCACACCAGAAATTTGTTTGATGTTTTAGAAGTGGATAAGGAAGACAATAGTAATGATGAGACATTTCAGGAAGTTGAGGTCGATGGTGTCCCTGTACAAGTTGATGAAAAAGAAGTGACCACATTGCTTAAGGAAGTCTTGGTTGCAGAGACTATTGATCAAAGCGTCATAGTAGCTGGGAATTGTTTAGATGAAGGAAATTTGTGGGTCACTGATGATGATATTGATGAGGAAGACGATACGATGGCTAACTACTATACTGATGATGCCCAAGAGGATGAATTTATTGTTGACGATGACAGTGACATAGATAACATGATGTACTTTTGTTCATTATTTTGTGTTACTTATATATTAGGACTGCTATATGTTAGACTGATCTATGATGTTTTGGCTATGCATGTTTAAGATGTGTTTACCTTTTTAACTGTTCTTCACTTCTTTGGGAATTCATAAGCTTTGTTCTTTCATTAATTATATTGTTGCACATTTTAATTACATTGCCAGCTGTCTAATCCTGAAATGGTAGCATATGAAAGGCTAAAACTAAAGCAAATTGAAAAAACCTTGGCTGAATTAAATGAACTTGGAAGAAAGGGCATATCACTTCTAGTACTACGTGGTAATAGTAAAAGAAAAGGTGTTGGAGAGGGAAAAAGCAAGGTTGCTATTAGCGATGATGATGATGATGATGATGGAGAATATATACCCGATGTCAGTGAGGAGGGTATTGGTTATTCTAGTGATGATGACGATTCTTCTGGGTCTCAAGCTGATAAGGTAATTCATTCAATTTCATCTAGCTCACTCTAATTCTACAGGCCACCTCAACCTTATTATTTCTTTCTCAGTGGTTAAGTCAGGTGGTGTACTGTGTAACAAGAGGGTACCCACAAACTTGAAGGGAAAATTCTATAGAACTTCCATAAGACCAGCGATGCTTTACGGGACAAAATGCTGGCCTATTAAGAAACAACAGGTGAACAAGATAAGTGTAGCGGAAATGAGAATGTTGAGGTGGATGTGTGATAAGACTAGACGAGATAGGATTAGAAAGGAAACGGTCTGCGAGATGGTAGGTGTAGTATCTATAGAGGAGAAGTTGAGGGAAAATAGGCTTAGGTGGTTTGGGCATGTCTATCGTAGACCACCGGACGCAATAGTTAAGAGAGCGGATAGGATAGCTTTGCATAGCAATGCTCTGGGGAGGGGAAGACCCAAATCGACATTAGATGCGATAGTGCGCAAGGATTTGAGTATATTAGGGCTAACTGAGCAAGCAGCACTTGACAGAGCTCAATGGAGGAAAAGGATTCATGTAGCCAACCCCAATTGATTTGGGACATAAGGCTCAGTTTGGTTTGGTTTGGTTTAGTGGTTAAGTCAGGTATCTTATTTCTTTCTATTGCTCCTCAATTAAAAATGTATCATCTGCAATCATATACCTCTTTTCTTGGACATTCTGAGGAACTTATGCTTTGAATTCATAGGTTCTCAGACTTATGCACACTGATATATTGACTTTGGAATCTACTTTTTCGCAAGTGATGTGTATGATTAGGTAAATCTGTATTGTCAACAGGTAGCATATAGCCCTCCAAACACCATCTACCACCTCCCCTATGATCCTCCATCCTTCCTTGTAGATACCCTGTGGAGGGCCTTCAGTACATAGGATGGCCAATAAGCGTCTAAGTGCCCGTTGTAGCACAACATGGAATTTAGAGTCGCCACTTTGTTTAGGCTAAACCAAGAAAAAGCTTTCCCAGAGATTCACGGTTCGGGAAACAAAGGTACGGTGAGGGGGACTCTGTTAGGCACCCCTCTCTGCCTAGCTACAAAGGCTAGCCTATACTCAATTGACATAAAATTGCTTTAATGCTTTAAGAGATCTCGCACACAACTGATTATTTTGCCTTTTTAGCAGGTATGGGCAATGTAAACATAAACACAAGCACCCAGGGATAGGGGAATAGGAGCATGCAAAAGCACACAGATATACAACAGAAGCTGAAAGTTAGAATTATGCCGGCATTTTGATCTGCTAGCCGACACATCAGACTGTCGGCCGGTGTTCTTCCAACGCCAGAAAATGCAGAACCAGAAAGGTAATTACGCAGAATTGAACTACGAATTGAGAAATTGACCAACTAGAAGATGTTGTGACCTTTTTTATTTACTCCTTCAGCGACGGAATTGCTCGGATTTGCTTTGCTTTGAAGTCGGACTTCACAGGACCCTAAACCCTAAGTACAGATTTGGGGGGTTTTCACTCGGGTGTTTTCTCTCAACGGGGTGTTATGGCTTTTGAAGCTGGAGATATGGGGAGTATTTGCACAAAATTTTGAGGTGTGTAGCTTGAAGATTATCTATCAATTTCGGAGGTGAAGGTGCCTATTTATAGAGTTTAGAATGGGAGAGTCCTGATTTGATTAAAGCTTAAATTGGGAGTGGATTGATGCGGGCAAACTCTATCAAAAAGAGTCCTGATCTTGCTTACCACATAAAACAAAGTAATCCGATCGGTAGATAAGAGTTAGAATTCTGATCGGGTTCCTGCTCGAAAGCTTCTGAAAGAAGCTAATTTGCTGGGCGGTTGATGCATCTAGCTTGGGATTTTTGGTTGGCAATAGGAGACTGGGGTTTCTGGTGGTTGGGTAATGGATTTACTAGGCAGTTAATGATAATAGCGGCCGATACTTTGGCCGGGTTAAAAAGGTTTGTGGTTTATGTTTCCAGATCTTCACAAAGGTTCTAATGTCCAGGTGAGTCCACCCAAAGCAAACGAGTATCACTTTCATCATTGGGAGCGCACTTGCAGCGGTACTTGAAATGCATACTGAGCCAACTTAGGGTGTCTACACTTCTCCAATTTTATACTCTAAAATGCAGTTTCTAGCATGGCTTGCATATTAAAAGATCATATATTCTACTACGTCCATTCTTTTCATAGTTCTTCTTTACTTGGTGATTTTTGAAAAACTACTTCATTTTGGTTCTCTAGTAAAATACTAATAATGTAGTTTTTTTCCACTAAATTCAGGTCCAATATAAGGCTAGACAAAAGAAGAAAGACGGCTCTGTTAAACATAGATTGAGAGACTTGCAACGATCTTGAGAAGAGAGCAACATCATCAAGGGAGAAACCTCAACACCACCGACACAACCTTCAACTGATCATGCTAGACGCATGCCCGTGGTGGCTGCCCAACCTACTCAACTTCCAATATTGCCACCAACTGTGAGGGTTAGAAATATCTAGCTCTTTAATTTTGGTTTCGTGTTGATAACCTATCGTTTGGACTGATATAATGTATAGGTAGTTGAATGTGAGTCATATGACATGATGATGTTCTTCTTTCTAGATATAATAATTGTTAAAAGTGTGGATAAGATGTGTAATGGGTGGGCTTTAAACTATGTGCTGGAATAAAAATTGTAAGAGTGGAATTTAGTGTTTAGAAGTGTTGAAGGTGCCCAAAATGAACTTTAGATTATAATTGTCTATCACATGTTGATAAGCTTGCTATAGTAAGGACTAAATGGCATGGCACGAAGAAAACTTTGCAAAGGTTGAGGTCCTCAATCCAATACATCACCTTCTAGTGCTCCTCAATCCATTGCAACAAACTTTGCCATCCCTTGGTCTAGTGAGCCTAAATCCACTGTGCTACATAACTATTTCTTTGCTTTTCATATTTTTGTATGCTAAGGGTTTCAATGTATTTTTCTTTTTCTTATTTTTTTGATAGCTTCAACTACATCGAAGAGAACTAGAGGATTCTCACGAGGACTTGGACTCCAAAAGAGGCGGCGAAAAAAAAAGGAAAAATAGGTCATGTGTACTTTCCTGACGACATATGGAAGCCACTAGGATCAGAGGCCCGTGCTTATACAAATGAAGTCGGTGTTGTATGTCAAATGTTTGCAAATTAAAGTATCCCACAATATTGGAAAGACGTGATAAATGAGGACAAAGAGCCAATGTTTGTTTGTCTTGTTGTGAGCAATAATTCATACAAAAAAAAAAAAAGAGAACATGAGAATTGCTGCATTAAACTATGCTATATTCATTTTTTTCATTTTGCACTTACCACTTAAGATTATTGTATCTGTTACCTATTATCCATCTTATGGATTTTCGTATCAACTCTTGAAATTTCTGCAGAACTCTATGCAACTCTAAAAATAATGGCTGCTCCTATTGTAGTTTTGATTCTTAATTCATGTTTTAAATAGGAGTAGTTAGATGTAGACTTTAGCCACCCACACGTCAAAGTTGTAACAGATCAAATGTTGAACGAACATTACTCTAACTATTGTGCTCAATTGTATCATCTTTTGAAGTCATTTCCCTCCATAGAAGAGGCACGAAAACACCCAGATGCTGAAATAGGTCCCAACCATTGGAATCACATATGTGATTATACGAAGTCCGAAAAATACATTGTAAGATCTTCCTTATCTGCCAAGGTTAGTTAGAAAGAAACCTGTGAAGGTTAATATGTGTTTTGATGGTTGAAGGTTCAATGTAGACAAAGAGTAATGCCAATAAAGTGAAACGTTCTAAGGTGGATGTTCATCACTGCTTCAGATCAAAGTCATTTATTCGAAGTCAAGAAGAATTGGTAAGATGTTTTTATAGAAACTGTAGACTAGATATCTACAATAATTTCTTTTGTTAGACGAATTGGTAAGAAGTTTTTATATGATGCGTAGAAAGCATGTGAGACTGGTTGGATCAAGTTTTACAAAGAGAATCATTGCAAGGAAAGGGTTTGGGCTTCTGATGGTGCTAAAAAGAATTATGTGCATCTATTTTTCTTATAGTGGTCTAATACCAATTTTTTTCATGCTAAAGTGTAAACTAACTATAATAATTTCTTTTACAGATGAAAATGATGGAACTCAAGAACCAGCCTGTGGCAGAAGGTGATAGACCTTTGACAGAGGATCAAATATGTGACAAAGTCATTAGTCGTGCAATAGGATATGTACCTGGTCTTGGCCATGGAGTGAGACCCAACACATCAACCAAGGTACCACATGCTACACGTGTACAAATGTAAGAAGCTACAAAGAGGACAAAGGAGGCTGAAATGAGGGCCGAGGAGGCTAATCAAAAGGTAGAGAAGGCTAATAGAAAGGCAAAGGTGGCTAATAGAAGGGCAAAGAAGGCTGAAAGAAGGGCAAAAGGATTAAATGAGGAGCTCATCATTCAATGGTCTACCACCGACGCTTTGACACAGAAAATAAGTAGCCTAGATGCATTTTGTGATAAACCTTCCTTAAGAATGGACATGAGGAGTTCACCTCCATCAAATTAGTAAATATGTCCTCTTCATTCTGCATTTACTTAGTGAAGCCTCAAGATATATTCACTCTCTTGATATCCGGCCTTAAATAAATCAGTCATCTTAACTGATAGCTCTTCCCACATCTCTTTAGTCACGCAAAGTTAAAACACCAATTTAATTTCATGGGATATTCAGTCATCCTAACCTATTGGTCTTCCCAAATCTCTTTAGTCATGCAAAGTTAAAACACCAAGTTAATTTCTTGGGATTTTTGTGTACTATGACGTATTGAGCAGTAAGTATAGAATCATCATGGTAGTTGTTGAGGTTCTTCATTTTGAGAGAGAGAGAGAGAGAGAGAGAGAGAGAGAGAGTTGATTACAATTAGCAAGGAGTTGAGGCTGTAGTTCTCCGGTTGATTCTTTGGTAAGACTTCAAGTTCTTAGTTTAGTATTTAAACTCTCTTCTTTTGTTCTAAAATTGTGAACCTCTATCCTAAAATACTAAAAACATGACATTCAAACCATGTTTTGTGAGTGTTTATATGAGAGTTTAAGGCCAAAATCATGTTTGTGGTTTGGTTTGGGAAATATGTTGTAACTTATGTTTACATGCATAATTAGTTGTTTGTTTTAAATTGGTTATAACTGCTAGAAATAGTGTTTCTGGGGTGTTGAAACTAGAATGAGTTGCTGGAATTGCCATTTTAAGACTGAAAACACTGTTGTACCTATTGTTTAGATGCAGAGCATGTTCTTTTTAATGCAGGAACAAATTCTGGGTTGCCAAACTGCTAAATGGTTGCTAGAATATTAAGCTGATGCTGAAACAATGCGTTTTAGTGTAGGAAGTAAGTGCCAGATGCTAGAAATTGCTTGCATTTGTGAAAGATATGAATGTAAGTGCTCAAATATTTTATTATAGTTACTAATGTGTATCAATTACAATGTTTGGTCAAAATTAGTGCACTTGCAACCAAATTTGTGTTATTGCTCTGGATTTTCATATCCTCGACGTAACATAATAGGTTATTCATTCTAAAACTACTTCGAAAGTGATTCATATTTAAACTGTACTCGTGTCATGTATCGACGCTCATCAGATTTTGTGAATGCATATGATACATCCTAAGCGTTTTCCTACTTTTTAAGCATTGATATTGTTGCAATTGTTGAAGTGTTGCATGCTTTAGGATTCCCTAAATTATGTATCCAACCTATGATGGTGCTGAAATTATGGCATTTCTTAGATAATATTACGCCATTGGAGTATCACTGCATTTGGGTTCCTAAAAAAGTGGATCTCTACTTTTATTACCTTGTAACTCCAATTTACTTTAACCATCTTGTACTCTAACCACTTTTGTTCAACTTTGCAGATGATAGACTATGAAGTCACTTTTTGGCAGAGTGGGGTATCAAGTCACTTTCTGCATTTGATGTTTAAAACTAGTTTGGACTTGGTTCGAGCTTTGGAGTATGAAGTCCACATTTTGTTATATCATGGACTTTACGTAATGTGTAATTCTGGATGTATTGGTGAACTCGTGATAGAAAAAAAAAAGTAGGTTGTGGGATTTGTTGTTATTTTTGGGGATAGTTGTTTAATGTTCGCGTCGCTTTTGGCTTTTGAGAAACATGTTATGCGGTTATCTTAAATGATGTGAAGGATTGTATTGTATTTTGTGACTACTTAGTTGGTTCTTGGTTTTTGTGAAATACATGTTAGTTGCTTAAACAATGAGTGTTTTGTAGTTGCAGAAAATTGTGGCAGGAGAATTAATTTTACGACCATTGCAATCAATCATGTAAAAAAATAGTGTTTTTGCAACCAACTCTTTAGTTGTCAAAAATAGGTGGATGTAAATTCCAGGGGCATTTTTTGTGACAAGATAAGATTTCTTGCGACTAGCTCTTTAGTCTCCAAAACATGTTTCATCTGATATCTAATGGACTTTTTTCGCAACTAGAGCTTGGATTAGGTGACTAAGTTTTTTTCTTTTTGCAACCAATGCTTGGTCACAATAAAATATCCCTATTGTGACCAGTTCCATTTGGTTGCCTAATATTGAACCTATTACGACCACGTCATTTTTTGGTCGAGAAGTATCAAATACGACTAGCTTATTGCAACTGGCTTGTCAACAACATCTTTTTGTCGCAGTATCATTTTGCGACCACAATGTCAGTTTTTTGCAACCTTGTTGTTGGGTCACAAAATCTCTAATTTTTGTCGTTATAAGTGTCTGTTTTGAATAGTTAACGGATAAAAGTTTGTACAATTATTGTTTTGCCATTTTGAAAAGCTACTAGTTAAAGAAAAATTCTAATAACAAACTATTGGGTTTAAGGATGGCAATTCACCCCGAACCGTAACCGATATTTTTCCCCGAACCATAACCCATTTTTTCTCCACGGGTACGTGTACGGTGGAGGCTATGAGATAACCGAACGGGTTAGGTTCGAATATGGTTTGTCTGCTACCCGAACCGATCCCCGAACCAAACTGAACCGAACCATTAAATTTATGAAAAATACCCTATAGATACAATGCACACGTATATATAGGAGTATATAAAAAAGAAATACCCTGTTTGGTTCTCGTTTCAAGTATTTTAGAAACAAAGTGAGAAAGATGAAGAAAAAAAAATGGGTCTACTTTACACCATCAATTTCATTTCTAGGTTTGGTTTCTGTGATCAGTTGATGGCTTGTAAGTATTTTTTTCGTCGGGATATTCATCGATTTGGAAACTACTAGTTTAGAAAGGTGGGGCATTGAAGAGATAGAGCTAGAAATAGAGACTACCTTCTGTTGCACCCAAAAAAGATAGAGATAGAGAGAGGGAGAGAACATTACATTAGTCCATACCTGCCCTCTATAAAAGGGAACAAGTCTCCGCGCTCTTATGTAAACATCCACATGGCATTACTTTGAAAGTGATGCATGTGGTTAGTGGTTACCCGTTTGGATTCGGGGAATACCCGAACCCCATTCGGAACGGGTTTGGGTCTGATAGTCCAATCCCCGTTGGATATCGAGGCGGATTCGGGGTGGGTAATTGTTTTGGGTTTCGGTTCGGGTTATCTCCATATACGCCCCGATCCGCCCCATTACCATCCCTAACTGGGTTGTCAATAAGGGAGGAAGAGGGAAAAAAAACACAATTTCTGATGCACCTTTAACAATTTTCAAGGTACTCTAACACATCGGGAATTTTTTTTTTCCGTCTTCCTCCCTTATTGACAATCCAATGAGTTATTATTAGCATTTTCCATGGGTAAAAGTGGAGAATGAGTTTAGAAAGTGGAGATAAAAATTGATGTGTAAGTTGTAGAGGTAAAAATTAATGTGAAATGAGTAATGATGATGAATGATATTTCTTTAATAAGTTGAATTTACAAAGGAACACAACTAAAAACGGATGGAGGGTATCACTGTTTCTAGCTTTCTGCTAAAAAATTCATCTAGTCATGAATCTTGATGGTACATGCAAAGATGGAACCAGTAAAGAGCTATGGGGGGCCAAGGCCCCCGCGAAGTTTCAGGGTTAAATTTTTTTATTTTAAATAATATTATGAATATCTTCAAGTTTACATGACTAATTGGGAAGTATTTTTAGGAATTGGAAAGTTCAAACAACATTTCAAGAATGGAGCTTAATTATTTTGAGTATAATAATATCATTCGGCATCCAGAATTTGAACAATTAGATGAAGCTCAAGCCATATGGGTAGTAGACAAACTTTTTGGAATTAGCTATGATGGTGATGATAATGAAGTTATAAGCAAGATTACTGAGATGGAAGCCCTTAATAAGGCAAGGGCTGATAATAATCTCTAACTTTCTCCTTGTTTGGTTCTTTTGTTTTAGGTTGCTTCAGCCTTCAGGTGTCTTGTGGTTTGTTTCAGAAGGTTGTTTTAGGTGTTGGGGTTTAGGTTCTCATTTTGCTTGTTTGGTTGGTTATCTTCTTGTCAGCCTTCCAATCTTTTGGGTCTTGAGAGGTTTCTTGTTTTCTCTTGTCCCGTTTAATCTTGTATCTCTTCGATATAAAATCCTTTTCCGCCGTGCAAAAAAATATTAATCGTTGATTGAGACTAGAAGATCAGCAACCTACTTAGTTGTCTACATATATAATTGTTATACTTGTGCTCACTTTTCATAATTCGGCCCTCCATTCACGAAATTTTGGTTCCGTCCCTAATGGTATGGTTCCCATTTGACACCTCATCGTGCTTGTGGTAGGATAAGTGCCGTTGCCAACCCACCAACCAAAAAGTGTGGACAATCAAAATGTTTATCATACTAGATGATACTTCTTCCGTCCATTTTTTAAGTGTGTTACCTGGGAATTCCAATTATTTTTCTCTTACATCAATTTTTACAACTTTTACATCTACCTTCTATTACTTACCATTATCAAAATACCCAACTTTAAAAAAAAAAATATACTTTTAAGGGCAAAATAGAAAATGCACCCACTAACTTTTCAAAACACACACTTATTAAGGGACAACCCAAAATGGAAATGTATACACCATAAAAGGGACGGAGGGAGTATGAGTTAACCCACATACGCCAAACATCGATCCTAAATTCTTGCACATTTTGGTCGTAACCTACATGGCCACAATGTTAGTCAGCATGACGTGGATGTAGGTCGGACCAACGCCAGCCAAGAAATCAAATTGGTTTGAAGCATTTGGTCCCCGGTGTCCTTTTCTGATCGATCTCTTTCGATGAGCTCAAATCCATTGTACGGATGTAAATTGTCGATTATATACTATTTGACGGTGCATAAGGGGATGTTGTCATTATTACTATCCCCATAAAACGTAAACATAGAAAAGCTCATCGAAATAGCAGCCGCTCGAGCTAGGCACCACCAAACGAGCAACACCACCACATAGAAGCTCCGGAAAAAACAGAAAAACTATAGTACATACTACATAATAACAAATAAAAGCCAAACACCGGCAACGCAAGCCCGAATAACCAGATCTCAAGAAGAAGGAAAAAAAAAAAAAAAACAGGGAAAACAAAAACCTCACGACATCACTAGCCACCCCGAAGGCCAGAGCTCTGTCTCCGTCAAGGCCAACGGCGACTTGACCGCAAATCACTAACCCCTGGTGGCCGTGAGCTACGAAACATAACCTCTGTCAACCAAGAAGGGCGAACAACCGGTGACAGACACCCGGGCTACGTGGTGGATGCGATGGAGGAGGAGCGACGGAGGAGGAACACTAGAGGAGAGGCGACTGATGGTAATGGGAGGAGGAGGATGGGAAGTGATGGAGTGAGAGGGGAAAACTCTCAGATCGGGAGAGAAGGACACCCATGAGGGGTAAACCCCTTCCCTCCCACCGCCGGGTGATTAAAAACCCAGAGGAGGGAGGTAAAGGAAGAAGAAAAGGGGGGCAGCTAGGGTTGGGGTTTCTCTGATTTTTAAAGAGAGAGACACTCATGCATCTCATACTACTTAGAGCAACCCCAACAATAACTCCTCAAAAAAGTTTGTGAACAGTGCATATATCTATTATAACTTGACACTTTTTCTATCAACACTCCAACAACACTCCCTATTACCCTCCCTATTTTTAATA
>JAXBDA010001691.1:0-51267 GCA_036023075.1 Gaultheria prostrata
GAGAGAGAGAGAGAGAGAGAGAGAGAGAGAGAGAGAGAGAGAGAGAGAGAGAGAGAGAGAGAGAGTGTTCCGGAACAAGTGTGAGTTGAGTTTTTTTGCTACTAATTTTGCCTAATATTTTTCAATACTGGCATCGTGTATAAACTCTTTCTTAAACACCCACTTGAAACCAATATTTCTAATTTCGTTAGAAAGTCCAAGTTTTCACATGTAATTAGCTAAAATTGAATCTAACTCATTATGAATCACTGAATAACTTCTTCTAAAAAAGGGCAATGATTATTCTAATACAGAAAACATAAAAAAAGTCATCGCCATGTCATTAATATTTGGTGGATGATCCACTTTGAAGACTCCATAGACAAAAGTGTGGTCTGAATAGTACGTATTTATTTTTAATGCACCATGCCTATATGTATATCATTCCGGTAGTGGAGACAAACGCACTTAGAACGTAAAGAATTGGTAGGAGCGAAAAATTTAAAAGAAGTTGGACAGAAAGAAAGCTAATGAGAATAAGATCGGTCTGAAATATAGATCTCAATTGGTCTTGAATAACTAAGGCATTGTTCTAGAAAGTAACTTACGTCAGTAACCGGCTTAAGTTGGCTTTTTAAGTTGATGCCTCAGTGCATGTTCTCGGGTTATGCAAGACGTAAACTACACAACATTCAAATCCAGACAATTACACGGGCAACTTATCAGGTGTTATGAAACATCAACTGGGACCTTAGCTAGAAACCAAAATAGCCGTTCCCTCTATAAAGATCCAAAGTACAAACTTCATTTCAGTAGAGTGAGTGATCAGTCTTTTCATTGCACAAGTCTTGGTAAAACCCTTGAAAAAGAGGACATGCAAAGAGGAAAAGACAAAAAGCACTCAGATCCAGAAATCCCCTCCAAGCTTGGCCTATTGTTCCATGGAAATGCCTGAGAGAAATATAAAATCAAATCAACAAACATAATAATGGCCATTTACTGAGAAGCAATCTATCAGTTGGATGAGAGCAGCTCAAAGCATAAGCTGCTGCACTATTGCAATCAATAGACAGTATTTTAAAATCATAACTAGATAAGCGTAACCCATGTAAGTGTTGCGGGAACCCAAAATTTTGCACCAAAAAGAAAAAAAATCAACGATTTTGTGGAACAGTTTTGGCCATTGCAAATTATCCAAGATAGAGGAGGTAGTATGTCTAAAGGAGCGTCTCAACAAGTAACTCAAACGACCACTGAGGTGGTAGCCTAGTTGGCCAAAGTGAGTGGGATAAGATTCTCCTCTCTCCTTGTGCATGGACCACCCAGGTTCAAATCCCTTCCATGCCCTTGCTGAGACTTGTGTGGATTTGCAAGGAAGGTCTTTAGCCAACTAGTCACCTAGGTGGTGCTGTGGTGACGGCCTGTCTTATTCGGACAGTAGCTATGGCTCAACCAGACATTCCACAGCGGGTCGGGAACCCCAATGGTCACACCCATGGGGGTTGCTACATTGGTCGCCCCTTCCCACCCTTTTTCCGTTCCAAAAAAAAAAAAAACAAAAAAACGAGCAACTCAAACGTACAAATTTCAAACTGCAGCATCCTACTCTAGGTTGCATCTTTGGAGTCAACTATGACTGGAATAAATTCCATTGGTTCAGCACGAAAACAATATCCATAATTTACTTAAACAGGAAATACTGACTGACATTCTGCAACAACAACAGTACTGATGTAATCCCTAATCCATGAGGGTATGGGCAGGAGAGACGACTTGAGACAGAACTAGCCTTCGGTAAAATATACACAAAGTGGCTACTCTAAGAAAGTTTTTACCACACCACTGAAATAGCATCCCCCTATACTTCCAAAAATAGGGAAACTCAAGGGACGTAATGCTGTGGAGCCATGCCCCAAAAAACCGGAAGACATCAGAGAGAGTAGTCTAAGAGACATGATTCAAATTCTGTGCTCGCTACATTGCTTCCTCAAGTCGAGATCTAGGGCATCGGTAATGCACAACACTCCATTAGGCCAGGAAAAAGAAAACTTCAACCAGAGATGTCGATCAGAACTCCAACCGTAAGGACTTACGTACACACTTTAAGAACATGAAACTCAGTACTGGTAATAACAGAATTCCAGATTATAAGAACATGAAACATTAAGCCTAATGAGAATTGAGAAGTAGTTAACGAAGCTTTGAACTATCAAGGCAGTTCGTCAAGACTCTTAGAAGTCAAAGAACTTCATTGTCCAGATAACTAGTCCGAATTGAAAATATAGATGAATTGCACGATTAACAAATGTATAGTTTGTTAAAATTTCAAAGAACATGCATTTCCTACTTCTCTAGAATGAATCAAATGGTCATCCAACCTTCTTTGTTCAGTTGTTCTCACCGAACTTATGACTCTTGGCTGGTCAACATACTTCATGTCACCAGCCCTCAAACATTGAGAGGAAAACAATGGAAAAGACAAGAAACAAAACAGTTTCAATACGGTCCCACAGTAATTCTTACACAAGTGTTGATGAAACCGCATTCCCACCATGTTATGTGGAGTTAATAATATCCACCCAATGCAAGTCAAAACACTTGGGGTCCCACCAAGTGAGTAATTCTCCACTCGGGCCCATAACATGAGTACTTATTGTCTTGTCAGCTCTATCTAATATCACATCATTTGTTTCGACGCATTCTGTAATAGTTACCAACCAATGATAGGGGTGCACTGCATAAGTTTAGTGGAATTCCACACGAAGAACCCCTTGGCATTAAGTCATGATCATAGTTGCTGTCACGGTCTGGGGTTCTTTAGCATTTTCAAATTAAATGGACATGGATGCATTTTGATCCATGAGTCATAACACGGGTTAAGTTACGATATCTATCCCAAAATGCCTTACACTATCATAGATCGTTGTTATTCAGACTTTCTCAGTTCCCAGTTTGCAAGTCAATATTTTAGTACCATCTGGAAAACTCATCAGCCTTTTTTTTTTTTTTTTTTCTTTTTCTTTCACGAACTCATCAGCCTATTAAGCGAGTTAAAATCTAGAGAGAATTGGTAACAACCCATCAGCCTATTACTACATACCTGTTCATCGTTCCCATTCGGGGGCCACATGATAATGTGCAATTTGGGATTGTATTACCAAAAAATTATTGGAATTTGCAAGGGTAACTAAACATATATAAAAGAGGTCATATCCAATGCATATGCCTCCTGCTCAAAATAATCTGGTAGAGATGGTACTAGGCAGGGAATTAACCTAACTTTTTGAAGGAGCAATGCTTAGATGGACTCGAGTGCGATACTGAGAACAGTTAAGTATAGAAGTATGAGATTCATATATTCTCCTGTCCAAGTTACAGTTATCTGCTACATTATATTTCATATCTCCCAATTTACAAATACTTTTAGGGTAAAATAGCCTTCACACTTAACACAATAGCATGGAGCATGTTAGGCAGAAAAAGGGAGACTTGTAAATATAAAACAACTATTTCAGGAATATCCCATATCCTAAAGCAACTGGTCGGGTACTTAAATTCCATTTAACAATTCTCAGGTTACTAACAGGGTAGCTAAAAAAAGAAGTCATATGAATTGCAAAATGCTCCTACTCACAAGAAGCTCTAGTAGAGATTGTAATATGAGGCAATTCACCCAAATTTTTTGACAGTAAACCATTATCTTGATGGGGCTCAACTGCAGTGCCGAGTGCAGTCAAGTGTCTGAGATTCATCTATTCTCTTGTCCAAGGATACACTCATGGGCTGCGGCAACATTACATATCTTTTAAAAGTATAAACTTATACTTCTAGGGTAAAAGTAAAACAGTGTTCACACAATAGCATGGAGCAATTTATCTAGAAAATGAGATTCATGCATTTAAAATAAATAAGAATTTCCACACAGCATTTCAGACACATCCCATACCCCTAACCCAATGGTGGGTACTTTTCAAACTTGTGATTTGTAAACATGTGGACTTCTACACACACACACACACACACACACACACACACACAAAAAGCCACCTTTGGCCACCGTTGATTAAGCACGTGAGTGTTGGCACTTGGCACAATCCACCACCTTCTTAGAACTGCTCGTGATCTTGGACTTAATCTTTTCTTCCTTCCCGGAAATTCAGTTGTTATAGCGAGTCTTACAATGTTAGTTTTGACATGACTGTCATTACACTTTCGACCTTTTGTTAAGTAGTATACTTTTGTACAAGTGAGCCCAAAAACCAATATATGGCAGCAACAACTGTAGGATTTGGACAGCTGGATTTATTTGGATTTTGTGGTAGGACCATTGCATGAATATAGTATTTGTATTGTATAGCACAGGGCATTGCATGAATATAGTATTTGTATTGTATAGCACAGGGCAAGGTTATGAGACTGAAACCTGAAGTGTAGGGACTGTTTGGTTGCTGTTTTGGCACTGTTGAAAAGTTCTCATGAGCAATAAACTAATGCATTATGCAGCAAGGAGTGAGCTGAGAGACTATGCTAGAATGTTGAATTGGGGTCTAATCAAGAACCACAACCTCCACACCATACCAGTACTACCACCACCCACCACTAAGGCTTACTGCCACTTCCTGCCCACCACCATAACCCTCACTTTCAACAATAACAGTCCCCCCACCACTGTTGACCCCATTGCTACTGCCTACTGCCACTACCCCACCACCACCTTCGCCAAGTCTACACCACCACAAATATAACCTAGACATGCAACAGTCCCCTAATAACATAAAGATTGAAAGAGAAACATAAAAGCTTGTATCAAATTATTTGTTTGGATACAGAACTTAAAATTTTCTGGAACTAATGTTTAGCTTAAAAACCTGTTTCACTCTCCAATACTTCATTTTTCAGGTTCAAATTTGAATATATAGTTTTATGAGACTAAACCTTCGTTAGGGGCGGACTCACAATTTTTTAACCAAAAAACTTAAAATGGCCGTAGGCTTATGTAGTACTTCCAATCGGACTTATCGGGCAAATTAGGATTTCTACTGATCGAGGTTGCGGCAATTTAAGACTTCTAGTGAGACAATGGCATCAAAATAGTAAAATAGGTTTGACAAATACCCAATGCTTTGGCAACAGTTTAAGTGCGTGAGGTCGATTAAACCCCCTCCAGTATCAACCTCCCCCCACCCATGATCTCAGTGCCACACCTTCATTCTAGGTTGACAAGTCCCTTTCTAGTAGTGGGAACCAAATCCACTTGAAAGTATCTTCGCGGGTTGTTTGTGTATTCAAGCAGCAATGCTACAATAAAAAACCCCAAGAACCCCATGGAGACTGCACAAAATGTTCAATAAATTTGATATCAAAAGCTAATACAATACCTTTGGAGAAAGATATAACCAAATAAGTTCAATAAATTTGGGTGGAAACGCAAAAAGGAAGAATGAAAAATATACAACAACAGATAGATGTGATTTACTAAGAGAGGCAGCCCATAGGACTATTTCAGAAGTTTGAAATCTACCATATTTTGTCTGTCCTGGTCAACTATTAGTTTGAAATCTAACATATTCTGAAGCTCTGCTTCACTAATAGATATATCTTTTAGAATTTTATTATTACATTTTTTTCAACTTCCAATTCTAGTAAATACTTTTATCATGTAACATTGAAGTTTTTTTTCCCCCTACATAGAAATTAGAATAGCGGTGATTTTTTAACAAGTTTTAACAACTTTTGGCCAGCACCAAAGCCAAATACTAGCTTAAAAAGTCCCCTGAGTCTACCCATGATTTACTAAGTGCTGAATTAGGTAAACAAAACTCTGCACAGAAGCATAATACCAAGCTTATCAAGATTTTGAACAAAACAAAGAAAGGTAGGTAAACTTAAAGGGAATAGAATACATAAAAGGTACAGTCTTAGTCACATAATGCGTGTGTTTCCAAGCGCGAGCACGTCCTTCAAAACATCCTAAAGCATTAAAATTCGCGAGAGCTAGGATTTAGAGTGCGAGCGCAAACGATTGGGGTCCTCCCGGGATTATATGACTAAGGGTATAGTACGAGTATCGAAAGTTAAATGAAATTTGGAACAACAATAGATTGCATAATATCAAGCTTCTCAAGATCTTAAACCCAACAAAGAAAGGTAACTTAAATACACAAGGCTAAATTGAAAGGGAACAGAACGCATTAAAAAGAAATAGGGTTTTTACATCCATGTGCTGATTCAATAGCCGTACCTGCATATTGGACGGAATTCGAAAACAGTGCCCTTGTTTTCTTGAAATTTATTTACAGTACCGATCGGCCTTCTTCTTAACGCGATCATCGAGAGCATCTTCGACAGACCTAACATTAGACTTGGGATCGTACGCAAACTTCTTGGCCTCAACTGGGAACAACTGGTCGTACTTCAAACGCTTCGCTGCATCAATCGTGTATTCTCCAACTGAACCCTCACCAGCAGCAGCAGCAGGAGCAGCAGAAGAAGGGTCCTCGTTCTCCTCCGACTGAAATTCTGAAGCTTCGTCCAAGAAATTTTGTGGGTCTTTGTCCTTGTTGGTTTTCTTGTTCTTTTTCTTGTGCTTCTTGTCGATGGATTTGCTGAGACTGGCGATGGCGCCCCCTTTGAAGGTCAGTCTTCCTCCTTTCACTTTCCCGTATGGATCTCCCATTACTGAGAATTTCGCGCTCTCTCTCTCTCGCCTCGCTTCGGTTGGTTGCTTCTGCTGTTTCCTAATGTGTACTTCGAGCACAGGATAGGAGAGCAGATAGAGGGGAGAGAGATTTTATTTGATTTGGTTCGTTCGATCAATTTATTTTACTGTATATTTTATTTTTCAAAACCCTATTTGAATTCGAAATTTGCAAACCAAAACTAAACTTAAAACCGAAATCCAATGGGGTTTTCTATCACCTAAACCCATACAAACTTCATGTGTGTGCACGGCCGGGTTTGAGTTTTTCGAGACCCGATGCACACTTTTAAATGACGTGCTTTATAAAAATTTATTAAAAAAGCTTTAAAAAAAGTACTACAAATATTTAATTAGGGGAGTTAATTAGATATCCCAAACCAATAAAATCATTATGATCCCATCTTACCAAGAAAGTAACTCAAGTATTAGAATAATATAAAAGATGGATAATACATTTCAATAATTATTTAAACCTCAATTTTCTTGCATTTTTTTTTGTAGCAAAATAGTAATTTTTAGCCATCATAGCTTCTTCAATGGATGTTATATGTGATTCATTTAACCTTTATTGCGACATAGTTGACCTAGAGTTGGCTTAAGGACAAAACCCGAAAAGTCTGTGCTTTAGGCCCACAGAAATGGTTTAAAATGAGAACCTCCATTTTTTTAGGACCCTATCCCTATGTATATGTAATAGACGAGATAGTGTTTGTCTAAGCTTTCTATACATAAATGAGTAGACTTAAAAATATTTTAATGATTATTTATTTTTGAATAACTATACTTCTACATTTTGTAATGGTAGATTTTTAGAAATGGTTTTTATAAAGACTCGACCGAGGCAAAATATAAAGTGGGCACGACAAAAAAATAAACACCTGACTTTAACCGCACCTGAATGCCTATTTTGACTTAATAAGTTAAGTATACATTTTGCTTTTTTGAGTTTAAAAAAGTTATTGGTTTGTATAATCTTTCTTAACTGCTTTTTAGGCCAAAATAAGTCAGATTTTTTTTTTTGCTTTTTCCCTCTAATAAGTCAAAAAGCAAAAAATATACTTAACTTGTTAGGTCAAAATAGGCCGAAATACGGGCATTTGTGTCAATGCATTAACTTACCCACAAACCATAGATAAAAAATATATGAAAAGTTACATTAAAAATTGAAAATCCTAAGATGTTGATTCAATCCGCAACTTGAAAATTTATTCTTTTCTATTTCCTTTTCCTTAACAAAGCTAAGCACTTCTGAATCAAAGACTCAGAACTTTTTGTTACCTGTTAGTTACTCACTGGCTGTCTTGTTTAATGACCTGATGGGTGTTTGTTTGCCGCAAAATGTACTCCTATCTATGAGTCAGCAGTTAAGAAAGATTATATTGATGTAAATTGTATATGCTTTGCCAAAAGAGAGGTCATCAAAGGATTTTATTACTGTAAAATGCAATATCAGTAAAGAAAATTTGATTTTCAGTTATGTCAAGTACCAAAAATGGAGGCCAACAACAACAATAACAGTTACTATGCAACGAGCCTGTAAGAAACCATCTTCAGCATCAAACACCACTTGCTGATTTTCTTCCAACTCTTGAATGGACATGTTCTACTCTAGGTTTGAAATGCCAGATAACTACCTGATTCCAAACTCATGGTTTCCTATGTCTGGTACGAGTTGTCAAATGCTTTGCAAATCAAAATCTCGATAATTATGCCATTTTTCATATCTCCGATGTCCTGGTAGCACAGGTCTCCGCCGTGTGGAACATTTGCAACTCAAACAACAGCATCCTCTTAAATTATTGACGCAACCAGTACAGCACCTGAAAATACGCAACGAACATGATTCATGAAGCATAGCATCAGATCAGAAAATATGCAACTTTTGGTCAGTTAAAGCATCCGACTCAAAACCAATTGACAATGAGTGGAGAGGTCGCCTAGGCTCATGTACTAGATTTGGAGGATATAATAAACCAATGTGGACAAGCTCGAACATCCAATGAGCTTTAAGAAGGGCTTTTCACTCATTTTGAAGCAAACATGTTTCCAAAGTCACGTACGAGATGGTTTATCATGAATTAAGTTGGAAATATGAATTGGCAACTATGCTTCACAGGTGAATTTCCAATTATGTCAAAATGTCTTCATTTCCTTCCTGGGTTGCTTCACTGCTTGATAGCCGTTTAATGGCCTTTGTAGATGCATACCTTTGTGGGTTTTTCTTGATCGAGAAATGCTTCAATGCAGTTCTAGTAATTTTTCTCACAAACAAAGATAAATTGGGACTTACAGGAAAAGTAAGTTGCAGTCGATATTAGCACAGTTCCGGTGCCTCAGTTCAGAAACTTGGGAACCACAAATATAGCATCTAGCAAATGAAGTACTCTCCGAACACTCTTGTGCTCTACTTGTTTCAGTCATAAGTTGTGGCTTGTAAGCAGAAGGTGGTAGAGACAGACGGGAGTCAAACACGAAGAGATTCCCAACCCATTCTACAGAACCTTCACTCTTTAGATAATGAGTGACACCTCCCCTCAAGGTGTACAAGTTTGTGAAGCCCCTTTTTCTGCAACGTATAAGAGAATACTCATTAATAGAACCAAACAATATAGCCGCAGAATGATCCGACAAAGGGAAAACTGAAGTTAGAGATGCACATGAATACACAAAGGAAGAAAAATTAATAAGAAATTGACCTCACAAAGTACCAGTGCCCCATCAAACAGGTGGGCCAACTTGTAAAGGGATCAAAACAGTGTACAGATTGTCAATCTAATGGTCAGATTATAATCAGGCAACCAGTTATAGCTCTGAATCATCATAAAAAAGGCTTAGTTTTATATTTGGTTCAAATGACCACTGAGGAATTATGAATTCCTAACGTTTCACATACCAAGGCTCAACAATTAATTAGATGAACTGCGTTAGATACAAGATGCATGGTCAAATAAGTAAATCTGGAATCTATGTGCTTTCATCTCACTGCTGATTGGAAAGAAAATTATCCCTAAGAACAGTAATTATAGAGGAAAAATAGAATAAAAGGTGGGTTCCTTTTCAGTGTAGTAGAATTGGCACCAATTTAAGAGACAATGATTGACAAGTCTGAATCGGTAATCATGTAATAAGTTTTAAATTGTTTCAGGGCCTAGATTAGGTGAGCCATTGGTAATTTTAGATATTGTACCGGCTGAAATGCATCGCAGTGGTGGTCCATAAGTCTTGGTGTGTATCAAATAGGAGTAGTTTATGGAAGCAAAAAATTATTTATTACAAAACAGCAGACATTTCCAAGCAGAAAAAAAACCAGCCCAGCTTTTACACCTGTCCACAATGTCAACACTAATTTTATGCCAAAATTTTCAAAACTGGCACGGGCAAGAAAAACTTTGACTCCGGAAACAAGCAATTAACATAAAGAAAACTAGAACAAATAGGAAAATCAATTAGTAAAACGGCAATATGTGAGGACATTATGCAAGCACCTTTGTTGTCTCTACGGATATTTAGGCTATCAGAAAACATAGGCTCCTTTGAGCCTAGAAAAGCTATGCAAATGTCATGGGTTGAATGTGCCATGTGTCCTCCAGTATATTGGTTTAAAGTTTCTTCCACGTTGATACTTCTTAATCAAGCTTGTTTGTGGGCTTCTACATGAAACTTTTCCAATAGATGCAAAAGCAACTCCGGGGATGGCTTCACAAGTTCCGTTCTCATGCACAATAAACAAGAAATTGAAATTAAAAAGGAAACCACGAGTCCAAGAACTAAGAATGGGGCTACCTTAAGATCATAGAATATATGTCGCAACGAATTCCTCCTGTGCAGTACATTAATATATCTGTTTTCTCCTTATCAACGCAGGCTAAAGGATCTGAACCATTCACCTGGATTGCAGCAACACAGATGAACTGGAGTAAGGTTTAGAGATATACCCCAGAAAGGGATTTTTTGCATAAAGTAAATAATGATCCAACATACATAGTATCGTAGTCAGAGAAGCTAGGCGAAGAAAAGAGATCCAGAATATAACAAATAATTACCCATATGATCCTATCTCCTACAGGAGTCAAAAACTAATTTGTACGATCAATTGCACACAGTATCACACTCAATCTGAACACAGAATTCATCAACCGAAGCCCAAATCGCTTCGATGGGCTGCTACTTTACATTTGGCAGTGACAACCTTGTTACTTGACATAGTACAAAGCAGCACCTTTTCGGCTGTTCTAGTGCTGAAGCCGAGTACTATGCAAATGCTCATACAGCTTCTGAAATGTTCCTTTTCGACATTGGAATCGGTGTTATTCCTCCTATAGAAATGTATCATGGTAATCATCCAACTATCTTTAATCCTAGCAACCAAAATTATCCACAAGCGCACCAACCATATATAGGTTGACTACCGTCTGCCGCTATATTCGAGATTTGTTAATGAATAAGCACATTTCTACTCCGTATGTTCGTTCTGACTCCTGAGGACCAATAGGGTGATATTCTTACAAAGCTTTCAGCTTGTCGTCTTTCTTGTAGTTTACCTTCAAGCTGGGCATGTTTGATATCTGTGCTTAGCGAGTGATTTTTTGCTTATTATTTGTTCATCTTACTTGGGAAGTTATTATATTCTTGTGGTGAATTAATACAAACACATGTGAGGTGTAGAAGCTGATCAACACTTTTACTTATTTCTCTCAGTATTCTTCTCTCTTCCTTCTTTGCCTCTTCTTTTCTAAGACCCTTATCATAGTCTACATGATAACCATATGAATGTTATTACAACCATAAGCATGTTCAGGCAAGCACCAAGAGGTTTATCAATGATCGAGCTAAAAAATTCACAGTAAAGCTCTTCAGATCTACCACACGTGGGTCACGTGCCAAACATTGAGAACAGGTTATGCTTTCTATGAACATAATAACAGTTTCATACACGCCATAAGATCAAACCTCCGATTGCAATATTCCAAATGAAGTGCTCCTGAAGCAGTCCACATCCGGTCGTTGAGCCCCATGAAAATGACCAATATCCCACTCATAACCTGGTCACAAGCCATGGTAAACTTGAATTAAGGAATTAAGGAGCATGAAATGTCAAGAAGTAAAACAATAAGAAAACAAAAGCAAGATCCAACTAAGTTTTATGGCATGTACACATCTCAGGTAATTTCTTCACAAATAAAGAAGAAAGAAAAAATAAACTTGATCAGAAAGATGTGTTCAAAGAGGGCAGATTGTCACAGAAAACTAAATCACACTAACTTTCCTAATCTCATTAAGTATCCAGAATATACAAGAAAACCCTTCATGTTACTTATGCCTTACCCCTACTTCAATACAAGTTTCAGTGCCTCTGGTCAATAATTTGTCATGTGAAAACACCATTTTACGCTTTGTCAATGAAGAAGATACCAATGAAAAAAAATCTAGCCCTTATCATTGTCGGATTCCTAAATAAGTCAAGTGAGACGATGCACTTTTTCTTTTTGAAAATGAATAAGTCCAACACTAGCACATTTCCAAGCCTGGCATGCGTGTTCATGTTGTCCTGGTGTGAACCTTAGAAGATGTTGAGGGGCTGTAACTCATGCACATGAAAACATGCATACACAACCCTACAAAAGATTTTATAACACCAATCCTCCCTCTCTCTATCTCTAAGGCTGCTCAGAGCTCCCTCCTCCTCCACTTTGATGGTCTTGAATCATTTTTTTGTCCTCACTTCCGCTCCTGATATCCGCACTTCTATTCTATACTCTCTATTTCCTCTGGCGTGTTTCTCACTCACAAGGCTTTGAGCTCATGCCGTATATTTAGAATTTTTCAGGTGAGTGGTCGGACAGACATTTTTGGACTCGGTATTTTCCTGACCTCCGTGGAGAGTTTGCATATCCACCACATGTTAATTCAAGTATTTTGTTTTTAGGCTTCTGTGTTCGATGGGTAAGGCCCCATGGTTCACAGGTAGTCATCCCTCCACATATGGTTTTTAAACATTGCCTTTACATTTGCTTTTGAATGGCTGAGCAGCTGAGCTATTCCAGTATATCATCATTACCACACCCAAAAACAAAAAACAAAAAACTCAAAAAGCTACACTTTCGCATCACAGCCAAGTGAACTTGTATTCTATTACTCTACTGGAATAAGTAATAACAAAGTGGAAAAGGTTGGAAGTCAAAGCACAAGGAATAGGTTTGGGTATGTGACTAATGGAACCCCAACACACAAGGGTTACGAGTTCCTATCTATTCTTGCCGATCAAAGATTAGGTAACGAAACTGTAAAAGCAAATATGCAGCAAAGGATAAAAGAAAGAAATGGGGAAAGTGAGGCAAGTGAACTAGCACGTGAAAGCATGATTGAGTTACAAACCCGAAAATATTTTACATGCTTATTCTTCAACAAAGAAAAAATACCATGGTTTAAAAAGCCAACTTACAACCTAATAAATCATTGAAAAGCCAGCCAAAAACCAAGATAGAAGAATGACTTCAGTTCATTTACATTTTATTCACAAAACATTGCCAATTAAAAAGCTGCTTCACAAGGATTCCAATTTATAGAAGCAATCATGTCATAGAGACTTCTATACGCTTTGCCATGAAATAGATTGTCTAGAGATTAGAGGTAGGTAAGAAGACGCCAGGAATCGAAAAGGTTGAGAGAGAGAGAGGGTCAGAGGGATGAATTTAACTAGCACATGATTTCCCCATAAACTCCTTGTGCACTTGTTTCTATATTTTCAGTCAGTTGATAAATTTAGATAATTCCATCTAATCAAACAAATGGTTTGTAATTGAATAATCAGAATCATTTGTAAAGATTTTTCAATTAGTCCGTGGCACAATGTCACCAACTTCCCTGTTGTCAGTAATGATGTGATAAAAATGGATCCTCTAATTCTTCGATAAAAAACCTTCTGCACAACACTTCACAGAACTTGTGTGTGCATGTGGGTGGGGGGTGGTGGTGGTGGTGGTGCGGTATCCAGAGAGTTGACAGAATTCAACTAAGGCATATCAACAAGAATCACGAGCGAGTACCGTTTCTCACATCCAATAGAACAAAGTTCCTACTAGACTTCCAGGTTGATGATTCGTCACTTCCATTTATTGCTTCCAATCTCTGCTTCCATTGAGATGGCGTGAGAGGAGTAGCTCGCATCGATGGATCGATCAAAAGAAGATGTGAAATGCCTCCCTCCAACTGGTAACGGCATAAGAAAGTTGTTAGGATCCAAAAATTAAAAGGACATAACAGAAACTTGAAACTGCAGTCTGCAGTGCAGGGAATGCTTCCTGATAGCACTCCCTTGTGAATCTTTAGAGTTACTATTTTTCTAGCCTCTCTTAGCATTTCAAGTGGACTTGAATTTCTTTCCAAACCACATAAAACCTTCATTTTGCCATTGCATAGTTCCCAACTTTGAGGCCCAACTCGGGTACACCATACCGAACCATTTCAATGCAAGACGGTGTGGTTCAGTTGATTAGAATTGTCAAACGTCTGATATTCGTAGAACTACCAGATATTATTCGTTAGGTGCAAAAATTTATCTTTTTAAAACCGACCACACTGCAACATGAAGGATTTCAATAAGTGCTTTTAGTCTGTGAGCTTGGAATAGCATCAACCTACATATAGGAACAAGAACTGCGCGATTCCAATTCACGTGAGAAGTCATGGCAAAGTTCGACCGGTTTGCCCTAACTACCAGATATTATTCGTTAGGCGCAAAAAATTATCTTTTTAAAACCGACCACACTGCAGCATGAAGGATTTCAATAAGTACTTTTACAGTTTCACAACTTTATTTCAAACCCACTTAGCTCTCATACTCAACGTTGAAATACTAAATAACCAATTAAATCTAAATTGAAGCTATTGACCCTAAATAACTAGCAACAAATCCTCTCATCTCAATAGTGCCAATCCCCATGCAATTCAACAATCTATAGGTTATGTTTTGTGGTTCTAAGTGACTTCCCACAAACCAGTACTCATAGGGGAAACCGTGAACTCAATAGAAGAGGTTCCAGCAAATCATATAGAGATTGTCGGGAAACTTATGCTTGGGAACACCAAATCAGATAAATAACATGAGGAAGAAGATAAACAGAGAAACCCAATTACTATGTTGCTTGCCTGAACAAGTGACGGCTTATACCGCAGCTTTAATCTTGGAAAGGCATGTCCACCTAAAGCTGGAGAAACTTGAAACAGTACACCAGAAAACCTATGGTCTTCTCTCAACCATTTCACATATGCAAGAGCATCTTTCAACAGCCCACTGAACTGCACAAGATCAAGAATGAGGAAAATGGCTTTTATCAATACAAGTACTGAGCTGAAGCATAACAACAAATATAATGAACTGAAGCATTTCATCAAAACAACTACTCTACCCTGCAGTAAAGGCATGCTGATAAAAAAGAAGAAGGTAACATGCAATAAGCATAACAGCCATCTCACATCTTGGACCCCAAAAAAATTTCTATGACATGATGACGAGAAGGAAGAGATTGAGGGGAGATTAAAAAAAGATCAAGACCAAACCAACTTCTTACAGAAAATCTTCATGATTATAATATTTGTATAACATCTCAAGATTGACGAGAATGGCAAACTCCACTTATTTTTAAGGGAGACCGAACATTTTCGTAAAGAGGAGCATCTCTAAAATTTTCAGACCATGTAACTCGATTTCTTTTTTGGTAACCAAGGAACCCGCCCTAGGAAGGGCGACATTGGGGACCCACACGATAAACCGAGGATGTGTAAACCTACCTGCAAGACCAACGCCCCCAACAGAGATAGGGCGTTGCAAGCAGGAGTAGAACACAAGACCTTCGGGCTTAAGGCTGATACCGTGGGCTACCTTAAACTACTAGGCTAACCCTGACAGGTTAACAAGATACTTCATCATTGACACAAGGTTTAGAAATCATCAACAAGAATGCCATTCTCTGGAAATTAGTGTTTAGGTTCAATTTTGGGATCTGCAGTTAAAGTCTTATATATGGTCCATTGGTCCTCTTTAACCTTTAATCATTATTGCCCCAATGCACTTCTCACTTAATCATGAAAATATGTAGACGACAATATAAACCAGGAATAGTCTGGTTCGCTGTCATGTTCTTGCCAGCACATATAGCCAAACATATCAATGTAAGCGCAAAGTATGAAAAGGTGATATGTGGAATATTTTCTCCCCCTTCATATTCAACAAAAACCCTATCGCAACATTGAATTCCTGAAATGGGTACTCAAGTGCAATTCATCAGACTTACGAAGAAGAAAGTCAAGTGACTAGCCAAGAAGACATCTGCATGAAGTCAAAAAAATTATTTCAACTCAGTGTGAAAGGCCAACTTATCAGCACCTAAGGAGTCACTGAATGTAGAAACTATTCTTGCACCATATTGAATGGGAAAAAATCAATTGAATCATTTTGTAAGAAAAAATTAATTCATAGCTATCCCATAAAGAAGTACCTGTGCATTAAACCCTTGCTCGTTCACATATATTCGACCACGTATGTCAAGACCCTAACAGATCACCACAAAAATGAAACTTCAGCTCATCAGCCAATTCAAAATCAGTCACATTTTACCACAATATGCTTCATATCAACAACTCAAATCACATTCAGTAAGCGAAAGTCCGATCTTAATATGAATGGCAGTATTATCACTAAAGATTGAGCACCCTTACATAAATGTAGGAACAGAAATCCACTCGTCGCATGAACCGTCTCGACAAGTGTCATTCCACCCATACAGGTTATAACGGGAGGATGCCATGTGGCATGAGCATTCCCCATCTCTTGCACAGAGGAGCTCACATGTCATACTCCACGGAACATCGCCAGGAATGGATATGTAAGTAACAAATTCTATGCAGAAGACTCAGAAAAGAAACAAAGGAAGAGAACAACAGCCACTAAAGGTGAAGAAACAGGATGCAGACCTATTATCCACTTAATTTTTCTCTACAATTTTTTTTTTTTCACGTTAGGAGGTCGTGGCCTCCTAATGTGAAACTCAACTAGCACCAATGGCTAGAAATCTGCTCAATATTCCACAAATCAGGCACCCATGACCCAACTAATGTAGCTAACTGTGGGTAGTGAGAGCAGTACTGAATTTACCCAATGTAGATCAAATTTTTTTTTCGCCCAATGTAGTTGAAAAATTCCTCAGACACCTTGAGGTGAGACCTGAATTCAACCAAGCTAATAAATTAGTATAACCACGCCAGAATAAGTCTTGGTCCATCTTGATCCCATTTTGGTCCTTTTACATACATCGTTGGAAATGGTAGTCGATAGAAAAAACTGGCAGGGCTTGAAGCATTCCAATGCTTTAAGTAAATACAGCTTCACTATTCAGTTCATCAAAGAAATGGATTATGACAGCCAATATTATCAACTGATAAACAAACCTTTTATCATGCAACGGCAGCAATCACCTTCAACATTCTATATTGATGCACGAACACTATACAACTAAAACCAATAACCCCAGCAACAATAACTAAAGACTTAGATATGCTAACTTAGGAGAAATACACATAGAAATGTAGGTTGAGGGTTTTCAAGACAGAATTGCAGGTATTTTGCGGATTTGAAAGGGTTGCATTTGCCTTGATTTTTGAAGGAAATAGAATTGCCATAATTTCAAAATCGATGCAATTGAACAGCAACCTTTATGTATTTTTTTCCTCATTGCTAGCGTAATGAACATACCATCATTAATGACAGTAGAAATTCGTCCAAGAGACAAAAAGTCTGTTGAAGTAGGTACAATACAAGTCAAAGAAGCAAACAAAAACTAATCCTACGAATCAAACCAGCCTCCCATCCCTAGAAATCACAAAAAATGAGGAACCTGTTAAAGGGATGTCAAAGCTTGTCCCAAATGGTTTTATTATTGCTACCAAATCTACTATACGAGCTTGGGTGGCCTCTCCACTCCTCCAATTGATTTTGAGTCGTATGGCATCTAATATTGGAGCTTGCAATAATAGCATATAGCATATGGGCCTTATGACAGATATCAAAACCGGGTGGAAAGGTAGAGGACCAACTCAGTGTGAGTTGACAGAAGCACAAGCAGAAGTCTCTCCACGCTAGCAGGCTCGTTAGAGATCATAATCCAGAAGAAAACAAGAGTAATGTATTGACAAGAATCTTAGACCATAGCTTCATATGCCATTTAAGTTTGGCCAGCCTCTTTCTGGGGTTCCAATGCCACCTTTATGGGAAATAAGACCATCCACCCATGGTTGTGCTACACAGCACTATTTGTTTTACTTATACAGAACCTTAAACCTTCAACGATACCATCCTCTACCTCCCCGCTTTTTTGAGTACGTCAAATTTTCATGTCAACTAGCAGAAAACCAAGAGCCAAATGGACCCGTTGGAAGAACTGCAACTAAAAGCAAAGGAGCCACTGCCACAAGAAAGGCAAAACCAGACACAAACACTGCATTAAGCAGGGCAAGTGATAACTGAAAACTAATTTGCTTTTGCTCTTCACAAAAAAACCCGCATGCACATGGACACGCGTAAAAACACCAAACATGGAATTCTTTCACCTGACGAATGGAAGGACGGATGAGCCTGGACAATCGCCCTACGCTCCTACCCAACTTTTAAATTTTCTCTATAATCATAGTAGTTCTTGTGTAAGAATTTTAACATATATAGGTTCGCGGCTGTTTGCCCATCCAGCGTTTTCCTTTAAAACCTAACACCTGCCCACCCAAGTACTTTTTTATATGCATTGTATATCATGAAAGAGCCTCAAACTCAATTTTAAATTCTAACTTTACATAGTAATAGAACATTGGGCTCTATATTTTGCTTATGAAATGGATATGGATGCACAATATGCATTTATGCAACTATATAGGATCACAGTTTCGTAATTGTATAGGTTAATTAAAAGATATAGTATGAGGTACTATAGTTTTGATAGTATATTTGCAATTTGTAACGGCATAATTGACGCCGTCTTTCCTTTGTTTTAGGCTTTTTCCACACACAAATCATGTTGTGTTAATTTAATATTTAACATTACTATATTATTATTTGATTGGTCATTGATGATTTTATCATCACCTTTAGGTGATGCTATAAGGATTCCTACTGTGAGTTATCCCCAAGTATCGGTGGGATACTTGAGAGTTAGTTGAAACCTCTTTGACTCAGTTTTCCTATTTTATCTCCACAATATGAGACCATCAGCTATTTTTTCTCTAACAAATCAACGTATTTGTTTTGTGCTTATATATTAACGTTGGCTGCTTCTTAAAAAATATAGCGATATATCTCTATCTCTTTCTCCTGATATACAAAAGTTGCACAAATTGTTCTTCATATCTCCACTATTGTCGGCCTTTCATGTTAGACATACGACCATCATTTTTCTTATACATATATTTGATATGGCATTTTATTTGGATTTCGAGTGTCGGGAAATTATTTGGTTTGTGAGTTTAATTCACTGCACAGAAGAAAACTCGAAGGTCGTTGTATCTTGGGGAAGGAGTACCATTCAACCCCGTGCAGGAGGGGGTATATCGTTCCTAAGGAGAGCGCGTTTCGCGTGCCTCGACCACCCCACAGGCTTTTCTAATCCTTTCTCTATTTATTTTATTTCTTGAATTTGATTGATGAATATCATTTAGAGCAATTATTCTATCAGAAATTCCTATTCCATATATTTTCTCCAACATCTAGAAATGGAGTTTAACACTAATCCACCACAATAACCTAGTGTCGAGCCATTTGACTAATTAGAGATCACGCCGCACCTAACGTTTGAGGATGTTTCTAGTCATTGGTCACAAAGAAATGATTTGAAGCCTAATGTAGCTTAATGTTCTATTTTTTCAAAGCAAGACTTCCTATATAATCAGCTTCTCATAAAATCAATGCCAGGTTTTGAACTGTTTAATCACATTGCAAATCAATGTCAGGTTTTCAACTGTTTAATTTTACATTACAAGAAAGCAACCTGTAGCTCAACATCAATATAATCAGCTCCCAACTCCATGGCTAATCGAAGCGCGTCCAATCGACTGTTTTCATCCCCATCATACAGACCACCTTCCCATTTTGGTCTAGAAAAATACATCACATCAGAAAAATACCATTCTGGACATTTTTGGATTATATACAAACCAGATTAAACAATATGAAAATGTCCAAAACAGTCCAAAACAAGCAGCACTTATAGCAAAGTAACAACTCATTACATGGCCTCTATCTATGTAAACCGAACAAAATGCTTTCACTGATTTAGAAAAGGAAAAAAAAAATACTTTACATGAGTACAGAGGCCGACAAAAGGGGGTGCCGTGGGTGCCCGAGCCCCTGCACAACTCTAAATATTCCCACTAATTATACAAACTTGCCAAGTTAATTTGAAAAAATTCTATAGGATAAACCTCTGCAAGTCCATGGAGAGAAAAAATAATTCCTAAAATTCCAATCCCAATATTCCAACTTATCAACCATTTTTTGATCGTGGGACGGTTGCGTGTACACACAATACACACAATCTCGTGTCCTAACCAAAATTAACAAGTAGCATTGTAGCAATATATACAATGGACTATTTTTTTTTTTACTCCAATTAACATCAAAATACATGTGGTTCGGACCCGCCCAGTACAAATCCTGCGTCCCCCGATACATATGCAGATCGAATTGAACCATAAACTGAATTACCAAGTCAAAGTTAGATTCAGAATGCGAACCTGTAAGTAAAAAGAGTGGGCAAAGGACACCGTTTGATTAGGATTTCGATATCTTTACGAGGATCGAAGTTCTTCAAACTGTCCAATCGAACCTCAACCAGATCAGCACCACTCGATTTCGCCTTATTCATATCAATTAACATCCGATCAACCGAATCCCCCACCAATGGGACGCAAATCAGGGTTGAGTTCTTCCAAATCCCCTTGCTTCCCATTTTTTTCACACCGGTAGGTGCTGCAACTGGGGCAACCTGAGATCCCACTCAAAAAATAAATAACAAAATTTTTTCTTAAAAAAAAAAACCGAAAGAACAAATTTGTAATGGTAGAAGATTGGAATAACGTAAATACTTAATCGCAAGGAAAATTTTGGAATAAAGTCAAAGTTGGTGAACTGTGGTTTTTTCTCGCGAATTCAGGGGAAACAAAAAATCAGAAAAATAAATAAATTGGAGTTTTGGTTTAGCGCTTACCAAGTCCATGGTGTGGACAGGTGACGACGGAAGAGAGAGAAAGAGAGACTACAATGGTGCTTGTGTTCTGTGCTCTGTAGTTTCAGTGAGTATATACGTATATATATGTAGAGAGAGAGAGAGAGAGAGAGAGAGAGAGAGAGAGAGAGAGGTTGGAGGGGAGTGGGTAGTTGGAGATAGGTAGGTGCGTGATGCTGCGGATGATTTTTTGAAAGATTGCGATGTGCAACTGCTGCGATGTGCTTGCGAATTGGGCTACGTTTGTCCTAAACCCGTTTACCCTAATCAACTTAAACGGATTCGGGAAAAGACGAGACAGTGGTGGTTGGGGGCCCTAGGGGTGAACAAAAAAAAAAAGAACCGGACCGAACCGACGAACCGGTTATTTTATTTCGGTTTTTGTCTTAGGCCGGTTCGGTCCGATTCGAGAAATTTTTAAATTTTCAAAATCGGTTCGGTTCTCGGTTCGGAAGGTTTTTAAGGTGAACCGAACCGGTTATATATATATATAAACGGCCAGACTTCCCAAGTCCATTTACTCCAACCCTAAAATGTTTTGTGCGCCCCCCCCACCCCCCCCCCCCCCACATGAGATCTGATGCCATCACCGTCAGGCGTCGACTACCTCCCTCCCTCTGAGATCGGATGTTTCGTGCCATCAGAGTATGAGAAGCCATCACCATCGTCGTCGTTCGACGCCGTCATCGGCGCTCCGACATGGCTCTCCGTCATCATCACTTTGTCGTCGTCCAGATTTGTTTCTCTCTCGATTTGTATGTAACATATATATGTACGTATATATCTATGTATTATGTGATATTTACTGGGTTTTCTGCCTTTGATCTGTAATATTTACTTGGTTTGCACTTTGCTGCCTTCGATGTACTCTCTGTGTATACATATGTGTACTCTCTGTGTATATCTAGTGTCTCAACTAGATTTCTTTTTGTCTCTTGAATCTGATGAGTTCAGAACTCCAGATCCATTTCCCCCTCTCGTCTGGCAAACCGAACTGATCTCTGAACCGGACCGAATTTGCCGAACCGAAACTGAACCGAACCGAGCTCTAGATAATCGGTTTCGGTTCAGTTTTGCTCCCGAAACGATTTTATTCGGTTCACTCAAATATGGCCAAGAACCGGACCGAACCGAACCGGTTACAGCCCTAGTTGGGGCAAACAATTGCAAAGTAATAATGTACTTTTCCGAAATCATCAACTGAGGTGGTATCCTAGTTGGTCAAAGTGAGTGGGATAAGATTCTTCTTCCTTCTTATGCATGGACCTTTCAGGTTCGAATCCCTCCCCTGCCATTGCCGGGACTTATGTGAATTTGCAAGGAAGGCCTTTGGCCAACTAGTCGCCTAGGTGGTGTTGTGGTAACGGTCTGTTTTATTCGGACAGTAGCTATGACTCAACCGGATATTACACAGTGGGTCGGGAACCCAAATGGTCACGTCCGGGGGTTGCTACGCTGGTCGCCCATTCCCACCCTATTTGGTTTGGGGACGCTTGCTCCTTGTATGAAAAGTTGTTGCACCTTGAAATAACATGAGTTGCTCTATGTATTTCCACACTAGCATCATAGTGGTTTCGGATTATATCACATTACCAAGGCAAGTTGGCAAGTTGGTCTAACTTGCGTGCAATGCTCGTATTAAAGAATGCAATAGTTATTACTCCAATATAGAGCGCAATATTATTTCATTGACGGTGCAATGGTGAGATTTCCCGAAAAAAAGTTTCATTAAAGGGCAGTAGTCCTAAGGTGCGTGCAATGTTCGTATTAAACAGGGCAATGATTCTCAATATAAGGTGCAATATTTTTTCATTGATGGCGCAATTGTTATATTAGCTTGAGTGCTAGGGTGCAAAACTGTTTCATTTGATGAGCAATGATTTTTTTTTTTTCGAACCAAAAAGTTGGATTTGGACCTCACATTGGCAACACTGTTGTTTCATTTGGGTGCAATGCTACTCTTGAAGGGTGCCAAAATAGTTCATTTAAGGGGCAATGATATTTTATCCAAAACAAAAAAGTTGGATTTGGACCTCACACCGGCACGCTATTGTTTTCATTCAGGTGCAATGCTATTCTTAAAGGATAAAAAAATAATCACTTAAAGTGCAATTTTGTTTCAACAAAGGAGCGATAATTTTTTTTCTCATATAGTTATTCTTAAACGGGAGCAATATTTTTACATTTGAAGAGTAACAAAGTAATTCTATTTGTAGAGCAGAATTTTTTTCGACTCACTACTACAATAAACGTAAAAGATCACAGGCTTTACCTGTGATTGTTATAATTCAATCACAGTTTTAAAACCGTGGTTGATAGCGCCATTATTGAAAGTCACGTTGATTTGATCACAATTTTTAATAGTTCTTAAAAGTATGTCCAAATTGATATTGAAATCTATAACGCGTGCTAATAAATGAGGTACAATCACAGGTTCTACGAAAAAATGTGATTAAAATCATTATACAATTACGGTTTACCATTTAAACAAATCAACAATATTATCACGATTTGAACATAAAACTGGGATAAAATTAATTTTAAGATCATGGTTTGGACAAATAACATGGTAAAAAATATTGTACAATCACGGTTTGCCCATAAAATCGTGATTAAACTAACTATACCATAACGGTTTAAAAAACATGTTTTATATATTAAATGTGGCATGCCACATGGCATCATCTCCACAACCTCCTAACTCTTATCCCAACATGCATTTGCTACTAATTGAACATCCAACCTCCCAAATCTTGTCCTAACACTCAACCACTAGGCTACCCAAGTCTTTACGTCACATTTTCCAAAAAATATGTATATGTGTTTTCCCTTTTATATTGCAACAAATATGAAATATATTTCACATAAAATATAAATTGCATTATATTATAACATATCATAATATATTATATTATATTATTTTAATTTATAGAAATTATACAATCGACGACGTAAATTTGGCCATTGTCGACTAAGGCGTGGTGACAACTAGTAATTTGGTAGATAACAAAAAAAAAATTAGTTAGTGACATGTTTTCTTTTTGGCAACTAACATTTTTTATACGTTGTCATTATGTCTCTGCCAGATTTTTACTTGGTGCCAATCATTTTGAGCTGGATAATCTTTTGGCGCTAAACATTCCCGACTAACTCATATTTTGATCGATAAAGGCATTGCATAAGGCGACAAATATTTGTTTCGTTGCCAAAAGTGATGCATAAAGCGACAAAATTAAAAAATATAAAATAAACAATACTTCCTCCGTCCCTTTTATATTGTAGACATTTCCATTTTGGGTTGTCCCTTAATAAGTGTGTATTTTAAAAAGTTAATGGGTACATTTCCTATTTTTCCCTTAAAAGTAGATTGCTTTTTGAAAAGTTAGTGGGTATTATTATATTGATAAAGGTAAGTAGTGGAAAGTAGATGTAAAAATTGATGTGAGAGAAAATAAGTTGGAATTACGAGGTAACATACTTAAAAAGGGACGGAGGGAGTAAAGTATTTACTAGCCCTTCACACTTGTAATCGAAGTATGGTTAAAATATGCAAACACATTTTATCAAGAACGAAAAAACTGTGATAGTAAAAATTTTATCATGGTTGTAACAAAAGCGTGGTTAAAATAAATAAATTTTATTATGGTTTGTAACAAACGTGGTGATAAACACATTTTATCATACTTGTAATCGAAGTGTGGTTAAAATATGCGAAACACATTTTATCACGGTTGTAACGCAGCTTGGTGAAAACAAATACACATTTTATCATGGTTGTAACAAAGCGTGGGGAAAATAAATACATTTTATCACGGTTGTAACAAAGCGTGGTGAAAATAAATATATTTTATCACACTTGTAACAAAACGTGGTAAAAATAAACACATTTTTATCACACGTGTAGAAAAATATGATTAAATTAAGCACTTATAATCACAGTTCTTTTAAACCTGTGATAATTATTATTAACTACTACGTTTTATTAGCAAGTGACATAAAAAACTCACCTTGCATTTCTTTATTGTGGTTTCATCAAAATCGTAATCTTTCAAATTTTCTTAGTTTGATCTTTATCAATTATAGTTTACTGTGTTTTACGAGGTGACGTGATTTAAACAATATTGAAGTTGTGATTTAGCCTTTGTTGTCACTATATCCTTCTGTCTTTAATTTTTTACTTTGAACTAGTTGTAACTGCTAATTGATTGAACTTTTATCTTTGTATTCTGTTTAATTTTGTAGATCGAAACTTAGGTTGTACTGCTAATTAATTGACCTGGGGACCAATCTGGTTCGAAAGATTGGTGATTTTGTGTTGTAGGGGTTGCTAGAAAAGAGGAAGGGGAGGTGTATCGCGGTCGGTGCAGCCACAACGGTGGCGTGGTTGTTGTCGTACATGGGAGGGAAGAAGAGGGTGCAAACGATAAGTTTCTACAATACTGGGATAAAATTGTCCGTTCAAGATTAGGTGCAATGCATGTGCAATTATTAATTTCCATTTCATGTGTGTGGTAATTTTTTAAAACTGTGCCATGTATTGGCACTTGTTTGCCACTGCCACCACTGTCTCGTCTTTTCCCCAAACGAATTCGGATTGGAAACCGTAGGGCATAGGGAAAATTTGCTACAGAAAAGTACCGTTCAGTACAGAAAAGTATCTCCTATTTCCCACAAAGGTAAGCACGCGTTTTTATTTACGTGGAAGGATAGTCATGTGTTTTTATTCCAATTATATCCTTTGAAAAAAGTATTGCAAGACTCAACACACACACTCTCTCTCTCATGCTCTCTTTCTCTCTCTCTCTCTCTCTCTCTCTCTCTCTCTCTCTCTCTCTCTCTCTCTCTCTCTCTCTCTCTCCCTTGTCTATCTCACTTTCACTCTCTCTCTGGCTGGCGAATTTTTCCGGCCGTTGACATTTTCCGGCGATAATATTTCACTGCGAATTTAAATAAAACATTGCAAATTTATATAAAAATGGGATAAATCCTTACGAATTTGTATAAATTGCTACGCGAATTTTTTTAAAGGAGAGCAAAAACATAGCCGGCGAACTTTTCCGGCCAGCGAATTTGTATTTTTTTTCACCAAATGTTAGGAGAAGAAGTTTCAGAAATTCGCACCCCTCCAACCCTTACAAATCCACGCCCTCCGATCTCCACCTCACTGCCTTTTCAATCTCGTCATTTTGCAATGCCATTAACTGTCCTCAAATTATAGAGAGAGAAACTCGAGCAATAGAGAGAGAGAGAGGGAAGCTTCGCTTTGCAGGTGGTTTTTGTTTAATAGGGGGTGTGTCGTCAATGCCGCGGTGGGGCAGTGGTGGTGCGCTGCAACAGGACATGGCGGAGTACTTGATCGGAACCTTCGTTGGCGAGAAATCATTTCCTCTTGGCTCCTACTACTGTAGAAACTGCTCAAGCTTCCTCTTGACCTGCACTGCGAATTATTCACAACGTGTTAATCATGCTTGCCAGGTTCTAAATCATTGGTTTCGTCTATTCTTAATTTAATCAAAGTGCAAATTTTCACTGCGAATTAGTACTTTTTTCCCCCAAAAACGTTAGGAGGAGTTTCAGAAATTCGCACCAAAAAATTTGCACCCAAAAATTTGCAGAGTAAAATGATCAAACGAGGTGGATCCAGCCACGAAATACCTTTTTTGGGATCTCCATGAAAATTGACAATAGCAGACTAGCGATCTTCCATGGATTGTCTCCTACAACTGCAAATTTCTTAAACCTTCCGGCGAAAGGGCTCATTCCGGTGAAAGGGCAGAAAATTCGCAGTGATATACGTTGTATGGTTGTAGATTCGGCACTGCTGATAACTGGCACATTCCGGCGAAAGGGCGCGTGGTGGTGGGAGGGGGAGGGGCTCTGGAAGTAGTAAAGGTGAACGTGGTGGCGGTGAGGGAGGAGGCATCTATACTCGTCTTTGCTAATTTTTTGTACCGATCGCTATAATACTTGAATGGAGAGAGAGAGAGAGAGAGAGAGAGAGAGAGAGAGGGAGAGAGAGAGAGAGAGTTTCTGACTTGACTTCTTCTTTATGTTCTTTCTTTACAACCACCCACCCCTGAGTAATGACTTTACTTTTTCCTTTTTGTTCTTTTTTTCTTTTTGGGGGAATGCAACAGACAAAAGAGTAAGCTGGCTTTAGGTGTTAGTGGAAGGGTAAAAGTTGTACGGGGAGGCACGCGTATTAAAGCTGGGGTATTTTCAACATTTCGACATGATTTTACCTTGGCAGTGCAGATTCACTTTTTGCTAGACCTGGAGGTAATAATGGGCCACGCACATGACCGACCCGTATTACCCTCAATTTGCTATTCATGGCAACCAGAAGTCTGCCCAGCCAATCCTTGTCTTTTTTTTAGGGTTCGGAATAAATATTTAGGTCTATAGGATTGGGTTGAGCAAAGATTTTAATCCCATTTACAAAATGGGCTTGGTTTGAAAAAGAGATTTGAGGTCCAGCTCGGCCCAATTAAAGTACTAATATTTTTATTTTAATAAGATATACTTTATTATATAAATATGTGTGTGTGTTCGCGCGCATATATTTATATATGTTATTACCGCTATAAGTCCTAGCTACTAGGATTTTTCTTTCTTGAAACGGTGCATCTCCTCTTATTCAAGAATAAATTTCATCTTTATCTTCTTACTTTTCAATTATGATTACCAATAAAAAAAAAAAAACCGCGGCAGATAAGGTGGCTGAAATATCTACATCGTTGGCTTCAATCGCCACAGCTTTGTCAACATGGCAACTGATAATGCAGATATTTCACACCAAAAACTACCTCGAAGAGAAATTCCCAAATAAATGGCTTTCACATTCCTGGTTTTTTATTCAGCAACTTAATTAAGACTCGTTGAATCGTGGATTCGTAGCGGGATTTAATAAAAATCAGTTTATGTATTTAATGGTTCAAATCTCTATGAACCATTAAATACATGGCTTTCATATTCCATGTTTTCAACTTTAACTTCCCATAATCGTAAGGCGGACAAGGGGTCCTTGATGTGCACTAGGTGCATGCATGGCACGGTGTCATGCACCCCGTCCGGTTTTCCGTTGCGAAAATACATAGCTCGAATCAAATCCAGCACCTAGTGCACGGCAGGATCCCAGAGAAGCTGGAAATGACAAATCAGTTTTCCATCTCTACCGAGAAAAAGCCAACAAATTGCTCTGCAAGTTCTGGTGTCCATGTGTTGCTTCAACAATTAGCATTTTGTTTGTTTTGATTAAAGGTACATCCTGACATCTCACCCTCACCCTCTCTCTCTCTCTCTCTCTCTCTCTCTCTCTCTCTCTCTCTCTCTCAAGTTTTTGGTCTTTAGATTTTATTTATTTTTTGGCCTTTTCTTCTTTTCCTACTTATTCCTTCTTCTCCATTCATTGGTGTGCGGACATTCTGTTTCCTTTGTTGGTGATGACATGCTGTTTCTCAACTCTTTTTTTTTTTTTTTTTTTTTTGCTCATTTTTCTTCTTCTTCTTCTCCTACTTATTCCTTATTCTTCATTTATTCCAGTACTCCTAGTATTTTAGTTGTAGGAGTTGAAAAACGTGAGGAAAAAAACCGGCTAGAGGCCGTTATGCTCGTACCGCCGATTTTCCCACGATCTAACACCTACGATACTTTTCTATCGAATTTAAGTAATATCAAAATACTATGTAGTAGTCCACATGTACATGAAATTTGGGTGTTAGTGCGAGCATATGGTAGTACACAACGGGATCGATTGTAACTTGACGGCAATGGCCGTCAAAAGATATGTAGTAATTTTTGCTCTATAAAAGGACCTTTTCGTGTATTTGACCCTGGGGTTAAGTTGTGGTGGCAATTGAGGTTTGCAACACAGGACTCCAATTTAATTCAAGGAAGAGCCCTTCTGGATTTTAGAACATAGACTAATACTATTATATCATTCGTCTATATTCTGATTTTAATATGTTGTCATACAAAAATGCGAGATAGAAAAATAGTTTTTTCTTTTTCGAATAATTGTGAAGATGAGAGTGCTACAATGAATGAACCACGAACAGAAAATCAAGTAATTATTTCAGCTATTTATACAAGTTTTGAATTGAATACATCAAGAAACATCGGCTTCACAATCTATGCAGATAATAAAGTTAGGTATTTACTGTGCAAAATGGATGTTCTCCGTTAGAGCCAACCCAATCGACTTACAAAATCTAATTGAAGAGTACACTTGGGTATTAGATTGTGGGGAAAGCGGCAGCGCCGACGGCGCTACCATGGTAATGTATGATTTGATTACGAGCAATCTGTCATAACGCAGTGCATAATGTGGGAAATGATGATATGTGATTTAGAGTGATATTTAGATCTACTCTTGTTTATTATTTGTGAAAAAAATAGTGCGATCCATACATGATAAAAAAATAAACCAGTAGCTTTTGTGTGCCCTGGCCTCTAGTTTATATTAAAAAGGAAGGGTTTTGTTTTCGTGAATCCGGATTCGGATCTAAATCGGATCTGGATCCGAATTTCATTCGGACTATAGAAAATAACGGTTTTCTGATCCGGAACCAAACCGGTCCTTTATTTATTTATTTATTTTTTTGTCATTCGTCATTCCTAATCCGGTCCATTGACAGGCCTAGTTCCAAACAAACCGCCATAGGAAATACTTCCTTCTTGATCATGGTTCCAAAAAGAGTCACTGACCACACCTGTTACCTTGTGCCTTAAGTTGAACACATTACATGAAAAGGTGCACAAGAGAAGAGGAAGGCAATATGCAGTACAGAATCAAAAGATTGAAACCATATTAAGTTCATCAAGTAATCCTTTATTCATACGAACCAAGCATTCACTAGCAACTTCACTTTCACAAACTTGCACGGTAACTTGTACGGTTCCATTTGGCGGCATGATTCTCAAGTAAACCACGCCAGTAATCAACCCTGCAGGCCAATGATACCTGCAAAAGGCGAGAGAGTATATTGGGCAGATGTTCTTAACGAATGATACGATTCGAGGATGCGTTTGGATCATGAGTTGTGATGGCGTTAACCAAAGGAAAGGAAAATGACATTGAAACCGAAGAAATAGTTTAATTCTCTAGCAGTTGAACCTGCCTGCCCAGTAGAATACCTTTGGATACATGGGTACCAGCTAGCATGGGTAAAGGGACGGAAGATAAAGCATGATTTACTTCATGAAACCAAAGAAATTGTTTACATTTGTCACTTCTTTTACCCTTATCTTTTCATTTATCTTCCAATTTTCATCCACAAATTCCTTCCAAAACTCTGTTATCCAAACACAGCTTCGAGGGCTAAGTGGTAACTACACAAATTGGGCAAACTAGATATGTACTTCGAAAAAGGGAAAGCAGATTGCTTACCACAGGCAATCCTTCCGCCAGCATTTCCAGTGCTTTTGCTGAGTTCATGGCCACCTGAACCAAAACAAGGTAGCATATGAAACGATGCATGAACAAAGGGGTAGACAAAAGAAAGAATAGTGCTAAATAGTAAGATTTCATGGAATATTTTTCAAAAAACCAGCCTTAACTACGGGCAGATATTTAATTACTGACCAAGATGAAGGTTAGCTGATGGTCTTTTTACGAGATAAGCCAGGGACAATGTGACATGGGGGTTCTTGCTCACTATTCAAGGTAAAAATGGGAGTCTCTAACCTTAAATCCTTAAAATATGATAGCGACTAAGTACTAACCCAGGATATCTGCCAGTACAGGGCCGAAGTGTTTATTATTCTCGTGTTTTTTGATTTCCAAATTTTGACAGATAATGAATAATTCAAGGGAATATCGAATGAATCTACTCCTGTGAAACCACACACTTTCGATAAAACCTTCCGCAGAATGCATTTCCATAGAACGAATATTTTCAGACTACTAAAAGTTTTCCCCCCAGAGGCTCGGATGTACGAGTATCACAAATAGCAGGATGTATATTCACAAATGATAACAATTGAACGATCAGTTTTATGCTAGTTCACACCTTTATGGTCAGGAAAAGATCAATCTATTCGTCTTTTATAAGCACAGCATCGATATTTGATGATAGAAGTCGTGGGATGATGTTTTGGGAAGTATCAGAATCGTTACTTTGGCACATGTTACGATCAGTTTTAAGATTTCACGGAACGACATTCATTTCAAGCAACGTTTTGGAGCTTCAAACCTTCCCAGTGATACTATCCAGTCAGGTGTGAGTGCTTCACTTGGCAGTGGCAAATAAAACATATTGAGCCAAAACCATGGCCTCCATGATGTGCTATTGTTCAAGCTTTCACTAGACGATCGTTTCCCCCAAAAGTGGGTTCATGAATCGTCAAACACTCCAATATGTTTAATATCACGTAAGAGACTCAAAAAGCAATGCTAGCCACGCTCATCTTGCTCTCACATGCCAATCTAGGATAATTTTGTATCTGGAATATCTGGAGTTAGAGGAACCAAAATATGGAAACCCCAGCAGAGAATGCAAAAATAATAATCAAAGAGATAACATTACCCTTTCCAAGATCATCAGGGTCAGCATGGACAACAACAGCCCTTCCAATTATGGAATGTAGTCCTGAAAGAGGGATCTGAATAAAGTAAACATGTCAATAAAAACTCCAATCGACTGCCCATATAGCATGTTTTAATTCTTCAGTGCTGTTAGTAAAGTAATTCACCTGTTTGTCAACGATAGTGAAACCTGCAGTACCTGATACACACAAGGTCGTGACAAAAATGTTAATAGCATGTAAAAATATTGTTCCGCAAATTATGTAACTCATGGTTAAGCATTTTCAAATGCCTCCAGAGAACTCATTTTCATGAAACGGAAACAACCTCCGTCATCTCATAAAATATCAGGAGTGCACGGGGAAGTATCAGTCTGGATGGGGCCATTTGGACGCAACTCTGAGGAGAGTAACAATAAAAAAAAAATCTATTCAAAATAATAACCGTCATTTTAAAGAAAGTTAAGTTTCTCGTTTAGGAGAAGTTTTCCACTTTTCCTGATAAATGAACATGCAATCGGATGATGCGTATGCTTTGCCAATCAAAATAGCAGCATCCGTTGAGCAAATAATTTGAGGATGAGGGTGGAAAAGAGTGCATATATCAAAGGAAAACATACCATCTTCCCCGACTATGACGTTACCAAGGTCACCAGCATGGCGATGCTCATCCTCAGGAGCACCATGCTCTTTTCCAGCAGGATTAAAATGAGGTCCTGCAAGTATGAATGATCAAAAATTGAAAATTCTTGAGTTGAACCTCGTTATGCAACTCAAAGAAAGATAAAGAGTTGAATTTCTGGGTATGAAAATTACCAGTCGACATGCAACCATTTGTCGTATCCCCAAGAGCATGGACGTGGAAACCATGAGCTCCAGGTTTAAGGCCAGAAAGGCTTCCTGTAACTGTCGTTGGACCTAAGGCATACAAGAAACAGAACAATTTAAATTCCCAACATGACTACCATGCGCGCACACGCACGCACACACACACTCCATTCAAGAACGATAATGTAAATGAAAATACCATCTCCTTCTTGGGTGAAGTAGACAGTGCCATTGACACCCTCACTGCTATTAAGAACGACGACGGCCTTCACCATTGTTAAATGTGATCTAAACAAGTGAAAAAACCAGATCTCAGCATTAAGATTACACATAAGAGCTGAAAAAGAGGAAATTTTCCAAAGGAGATGACTGTCGATTAAACAAACACAAATGGGAAATCTCCATAACTGATCACTGATCAACGGATGGCCAAAAAAGTGAAGCTAGAGAGAACTTTTGAACTCCATCTTAAGAATAGGTACAATGGTACATAGTAATAAATCCACAATAAAGCCCCTAACACATAGTCGCATAAGAATTAACAATTGTACGACCAGAAATACTTTATTTGTCCATAAATTACTCTTACACAGTGTGAAGATATGTCTCTGTTTGAGAGACAAATGAAGGAAGAGTGCCAGTGGTTATCTTTGATTCAATTTTCATAAGCTGAAATATAAACTCTCTTTGGTTTTCAAGAACCACCCCCTCTCTCAGCACGGTGCCCATAAGCTTTCTCTCCAATTATTACTCTCATTTCTCTCTCTCTCTCTCTCTCTCTCTCTCTCTCTCTCCACTGATTACCCAAAAAAAACTTCCCTCAAAACATACACTAAACAAAGTCATGACTACTCCTTTATTCAAACACAAACTTAGGGAAAATAAAGCCCAGAAATACCACTAAAACCCGGATAATCCCAATATCAGGCTCATTATCCTCATTTATTTTGTCCCAAGTTTGCTAAGAAACAAAACACACTCAAAATCAACAGTCAACAGAACACGTGCAAACATGTTATTACACACAGAATCTCACGGTCAACATCACAATCGTAGAGCAGATTCAAGTTTCACGGACAAAATCTATTGCTATAATTCATTCTATTTCAACGAGATTTGTAGTCTTTGATGATATGGATTATGGACCTACTTCAACAACAGCGTGAAGATCAAGCAGATCATCGTCAGTGGCGAAGAATAAAAAATCAGTTGAATCTTACATTCTCATATAACATCAAAAGAATCATAGCTAGGGATGGATTCAGATTGAGGAAAATGAATGGATTTACCTCAGAACGCCCCTTGAGATAGAGAGAGAAAGAGTGGAGTGGAGAGAGAGAGTCAAACTGATTCTGCTGATGAGAGGAGTGAACAGCCACCAATGGTAGCTGGTAGGTGTGTTTTATCTGCCAATGGGTGGGCCTTAATTGTAGTAGTTAGTAGTTACAACTCCGGGCCAGCCCGGCCCATCACCTATTTACATTTCTTTTGGATTTATTATGGAATCTCCATCTCTATCTCTACTACTACTATAAAAGCGACAGTTTCATGTTTGGTGGCACGCCATTAAAAGACCTTTACACCCTCTGCTTGTTATAATATTACCCAATTACCCCAAATCAACAAAAACCACCTTATTGGGACACGGGATTGGTGCTGTCCCCAAAGAGACAACATGGATGTTGGGCCGATCACGGCTGTCCATAGTCGGCCATGGACGGCTCAGATCATCAAACAAATCTGAACCGTTCGCTATCGAATAGATCTGAGCCGTCCATGGCCAACCACTGCTGTCCTCGAAGCGACAACACCATATATCCCCCATGTTGTGGGTGTTCCACTAAGGGTATTTTTAAAATAAACTAGCTTGTCATAATATTACCCAATTACCCCAAATCAACCACCACCACCTTAGTAGGAAACCTCCACCTCCCCAAGTGGGGCGACGCTATTCAGAGAGTAGTGAGGTTAGGGACCCCAGAGGTCAGCAAATACTTACGGTTGTGTTGGTTTGGGTTCTGGATAATGATTGGAGGGAGAAATAAAAATAATAATTAGACGTATGGAGTAATGATTGAAGAGAGATAGAGGGAGAAATTAGAATAATATTTGAAATTAGGGGTAATAATTGGAAGAAAATATGAGTAATTATTGAATAATAATTGAGAAAAGAATCCTGATAGGTACACAACAAAAAGGCCACTACAAAGCCACAACTAGGGCTACAAATGAACCAAACCGTTCGTGAGCTCGGCTCGGTTCGACTCAAAAAGAGCTCGTTCGAACCCCGTTCGTTAAGTTTTTATTGAGGCTCGGCTCGAGCTCGAGTTCGTTAAAAACCTTAACAAACAAGCCTGAACACATCAAGGCTCGGCTCGTTTCTTTTTTAGAGGAATAAAATTAATAACTTCTTGTTCCAATTTGATATGTTAATGCACTATCTTTTCAAATTATTGTTAAATTTCACTATTATTTTGCAATTGAGACTATTTTCTTGTAGAGTATATAGATATAAAATATATATACATGCACAACTAAAACTTTATTTCTTGTCTTAAGCCTATATGAGTATACACATGTATTTTTCCGTTGACTCGTTAAGGCTCGTGAACAAGCTTGAGTTTGAGTCAAGCCTAGGCTAGCTCGGCTCGAGCTTAGCTCGTTAAGTTTTCACTGAGCTCCAGTTCGTTAAAAACTTAATAAACAAGCTTGAGCACAGTAAAGCTCGGCTCGTTTGCAGCCCTAGCCACAATAGGACCAAAACGACGTCGTTTTGGTCTCCCACCCGTTAAAAAAAAAAAAACCAGATTTCACCCATTTCTTCTCCAGTCGTAACAGAGAGAGAGAGAGAGGAGCGACAACTTCAAGGCCGGTGAACGCGACCACCACCGACTCCAATCCTGACTACTGCCGAACGCGACCATTGCCGTACGAAACAAGACCCTTTTTTCCCGAACCTAATCAGCGAGCCCTCATTGGTGCAATCTAATTGAGAGTAAACCCTAACTTCGTACGGAAATGGTGGTGTTCGGCGGTCGTCGAGGCGGCGACGGTGGCGTTCGCCGGGATTGGAGTCGTCGTCCTCCTCTTTATCTCTCTCTCTCTCTCTCTCTCTCTGTTACGATTGGAGAAGAAATGGGTGAAATCTGGTTTTTTTTTAACGGGTGGGAGACCAAAACGACGTCGTTTTGGTCCCGTTGTGGTCTTGTAGTGGCCTTTTTGTTGTGTACCTATCAAGATTCTTTTCTCAATTATTATTCAATAATTACTCATATTTTCCTCCAATTATTACCCCTAATTTCAAATATTATTATAATTTCTCTCTCTATCTCTCTCCAATCACTACTCCATACTTCTAATTATTATTTCTATTTCTCCCTCCAATCATTATTCAGAACCCAAACCAAACACAACCGTAAGTATTTGCTGACCTATGGGGTCCCTGACCCCACTACTCTCTGAATAACGTCGCCCCACTTGGGGTTGTCGTCCTCCTCTCTATGTGTGTGTGTGTGTGTGACCGACTGGAGAAGAAATGGGTGAAATCTGGTATTTTTTTTAAATGGGTGGGAGACCAAAACGACGTCATTTTGGTCCCGTTGTGGCCTTGTAGTGGCCTTTTTGTTGTGTACCTATCATTTTTGTTGAGGAAACCAGTCTCTAAACCCAAAACGAACAAGGCCGTCATATTACCCCATTAAGTTTTTACCCTTTCATTGTATGCAAAATGGCTTTGAACCCTAAGAGCAACTCCATTACCTAGATTTTTACCAAAATTTTTAGTAAAAACTTAATTTCGTATGGAGCACTCTAATAGGCAAAAACAAATCTAAGCATAAATTTGAGTAAGAGCCTCATTAATGACACTGTTGTAAATTTGAGGGGAAGAAAATGACCTTCAAAATTTAATGTTGGGTTTGTTTTTATCAAATTTGGTGAAGAATTTGAGTAATATCAAATTGGTGGAGTGGATTGGGGTTTTTGGTGTTTTGTACTCAAATTTAAATTTGATGTAGGATTTGGATGAAGGAGTGGAGATGCTCCTAAAAATGACTTGAAAAGACTATGCATCTTTTTTTTGGGTTTTTTTTTTTTTTTTGAGAATAGACTATAATATTCATATGCGAGACCTATAAAATGTACTGTTTGGATTGCAAAAAATAGAATGTGAAATTTATTTGTTCGGTAGCCTTTTTTGCCCATTTTCATACAAAATTTTCAAAAAGAATTTTTCTTCTTCCAATTATTACTTACATTTCTCTCTCCACTCTTTATTTCATTATTCACATTTCTGTCTTTATCTCTCTCCATTCATTTCCTACTTATTCTCATTTTCAAAACTCAACCAAACACTATCTCAACAATCGATCAATATAGGGGTACCTACCACGTACCGATCGGCGCTGGGATCCCCTTGTGGGTTCCAAATGGCCGATCCGAGCCATTTATCCATCTCAGAATCAAAATCCGAGTGGGCCCCCACGAGAATCGATGCAATCAGACGGCTGTAAGAGCTCGATATGTTTAATTTCCATAAGATGGAGTACTTATTAAAATCATGTTTCCAAACACACATTTTTTTTTTTTGGGTAAATACCAAACACACTTATCAACCAAAGGGCTTGTACCCTAGCGGTTATCTCTTCGTTCTTCCACAAGCGAGCCTCGGCAGAGGCGTTTGGGATTTAGGGTTATGGATAGCTTCTAGATCCCCTATGCTCTAACTCACTAACTCCCCGCTAATCCCCACTGATGTATATCGAATGACAAAAATAAAATAAAAATAACACACTTATCTAGTAGTACATATTTTATCCAATTTTAATTATAAATTATTATAAGAATTTGGCAATATGTTTTTTCGACCAAATTTCAAAACCATCAACGAAACATGTTTTCCAAAAGTGATAGGGAGAACTGAATCCCCTTGAAATAGTAAAGATCGAAGTTATATTTCTTTTAGTAGTATGTGGTATTCATATATACTAGTATCTGTAAGTTCTGGCTTATTCTGTGGTGTGACGGGACAAAATTCTCTGGCGGAGGTGATAGGATACCATATCAATTTGTGTACCAAAAAAGAAAAGTTCTGGCCTAATCATACAATTCAATTGGTTAAGCTTTGATCCTAAAGTGACATAATACAAGTGCGAAAGCGCGAGCGTAAAAACGTCTTTAAAAAACATTCTAAGTTATGGAAAATTCGTAAGAACGAGAATTGAGAACAGGAGCGGATAACTTTTTGAAGTGTCGGAACATGAAGAATTATGTGACTAGCTCTGATCTCAATTTGCCCGATTCCACAAATGTCCAACAAACGAGCAATTTGATGTACTCGTATAATTTGCAGGTTTCCATATTACTTTTTGTTTTATTAGCATAATGGATGTTGTAAATTTAATGAAGCACGAGCCTTTTAAGAAACATTACGTATCTTTTTGCTCGATTCGGCAGATATCGGTGCGCAATTAGAATTGATTTCTATTATCAATTGTTAACAATTACTCAAGGTGCGTGTAAATGAGATGGCTTGTATGGAGGTAAAGCAGTAGAGAATCGGTTTGAAAGCAGGTAGCCTCAGTTGTACAAATGGATGAAAGGCCCAAGTTATTAATATCAAACGCGTTTATATTGTCCTTTAGTGACCCCAATAGATGAGTGGATATAACAGTTGTTGGAGCTATCTCACTTGTGCGGATTCCACAAGAAACTCTCTAGTGCGAATTCTACAAGAAACTTCAACCGAAAGGAATCGCCCAAAGGCCCAAGTTATTAACATCAAACGCGTTTATTGTTGGAGTCATCTCACATGTGCGGATTCCACAAGAAACTCTCTTAGTGCGGATTCTACAAGAAACTTCCACCAAAAGAAATCTCCCACACCGCGAGAAAATAATGAACTGTCCGGGATAATTACTGGAGAGAATCAAGAACCTTTTCCAGTTGATTCTATTTCTCCATTAATGTTAACGAAATTTGAACCAACCCAGGCGTCCGCATGCCATTTCACACTTTGTGAATGAGCCATTTGCAACATGTTTCTTAATCCGTGCTGGTATTGTATCTTGTGAAGAAATAGATCAAAGTGTCAAATTGTAAACAAAGATCTCACATATGAGAAAATTTTGTTTGCCGGACGGGTGCCTCCACATGGTATCCATCCGGGCATTGGAGCCGTTCAAACATGTTTTGGACAGTCCAAATTTAAGGGTGGCATTTTTTATAAATTTTGAGGGCAAATTTACTCCAACAAATCTAGGCCGTGGCCATCCAAAACATGTTCGGACGGCTTGGATGTGCGGACGGATACCATGTAGCGGTACCCATCCGGCACACAAATTTCCACATGTGATATCTAAGTTCGACGTTGAATCTTTATGCTCAGTGAAAAGTTGGAGGGGGCAATCAGCTATAGCGACCTTCCCTAGCCATAAAAATAAGGGCTCCAAACTTGCGTCAGGCTCTGGGAGGAACCAATCTCCCATGGGTTTCTACCCCCCACCAAGGGCTAGTGAATCGCACCCAGACTGTGCAAGAAGGCCGGTGCGAGGGGGCACCCAATCGCACGAACTCGAACTTGGACCTTTTGACCACCCAAATCACTTCGGAGTAAGCCATTTTCCACTAGGCTACAACCCTGTTTTTTTTTTTTTGAACTGCATAGGCTACAACCCAGTTGGTTGCTAACTTTTCTTTGCCTTCCCTACCCAAGTTGAAGATGAAAATCTCATCACAAGACTTTGATCAAAAAATTATTATACCAATCAGGTAATAACCCTGCTGCCATAAAATCTTTCTACCAATCTCAAGGTGACGAGCGTACATATATTCTTTTTTGTGAACAAGACGAGCATATTTGAAGAACCATAAAATAAATAGGCATAAAAAGATTTATTCGATCCCCATTACATATTCCGAGTAGACTTAATCCAAAGCCACCCTAAAAAAAAAAAAAAGAGCACCATACGAGTAGGTTCCTGGGTTTTAAAAAAAAAAACACAAAAGCACATGGGAAGACGCAGGTTTTTTTCATTCTAACAAGCACACTGGAGGCTCTACTAGCATTGAAGAGCAAACTTACCGAGATCTAGGTGGTATAAGAAAAAATAACTTTCCTAGAGAAACCTGTATGATTGTGTCCCTGGGGAAGTTTATTAAACATTAAACCTCAATGAGCTTCTCGATCATATCTGCTGCGTCTTGAACAGTGGTAATAGTTTGGGCATTTTCTTCTTCCACGCTGATCCCAAATTCCTCCTCCAGTCCCATCACAATCTCCACCTGCATGGGAACATATGAAATTGGTGTTTCATAAAGGATGCGTTTGGATAACAAATTTGTGAAGGAATTCACAAGGGAAAGGGAAAGGTTTCGAATAAAAAGATGATAATGAAGGCAACAAGCTTATGACAAGGCTGCGACAATTATTTAGGGACAATTTTCATCACAATCGAGTATAATCACAAATTTATAATTTAGTTAGTTAGCTGAATAATTGTAGCTTTTTTTTGTTCCAGTCACGTTTAGTTGGTTGAACAGAAAACGGGCCAAAAGGTAGATGTCTATTCTGTGGTTTTTGAAGCAGGCAAATGTCCTCGTTCCAAACAAAATTAAATGTTGTAAGTTCCAATGCCGCATGTTGTAAACCGACTCCCGTGGGTACAAGTTGCATACCGTATCAAGAGAGTCAGCCCCAAGAGCTGTGAACTTTGAGTCTCCAGTGACTGCAGTGTCAGCCGACAGAGCGAGCTGTTTCCTCACTATTGCACACACTTTGTCAACTGTCTCTGGTTTGGCCTGGTCAAATAAATCAGAATCCTCATCACTGGCTATGTCATTGTATGTACATATATTCATGCATATGTGTGTGTACATAGAGAATGACAAAATTATAAGATGCCGAATGAAATGAACAAGGGTCGGTAAAAGTCTTGTAAGCTAATTATAATTGCAGCTTAAACTTTCTGCGTGGCATGATTAAGATATAATACCACCCTTTCCAACCAAAATTTTGCAGACACATGTAGTGCATTGTATTGTGGATCAAGCTCTTGAAGCTTCATATTATTTAAGGGCCAATCGAACTCAATTAACCAACAAAGTGACAATTCCCGGCTACTTCTACCTGATAAATCTAGAACACATAACTGCCAAATGGAGTAATAGGTCCCTACTTTCTCCCAACGGCCTCTCTCTATTGCCAATCACTACACTACACAACATTTCCTACTCAAGAAAACGAGCAAGGGCAAATTAGCAACATGCACTTGATGTAGGTTGGTGACTTCCTTCCATTTTAAAAGAACACAGCCACATTTGTTAAAAAATCAACAATGCAAGTGAATCGTAATTTTGAGAGGAAAAAACTGTACGGGAACAGAATTCTATTGCTGGTTGTATAGCGGCTGAAAATCTAATGTACAGAGACACTTGTACAAACAGGAAGATTTCCCATCAATTGGTCTGCTGATTATCCAGAACATTGAATTTTATTTCAAGAATAGAAGAAAGCAGGCAGTAGAACATACCGCACATGAAATCTGCAGGCGAGCGGGGCGCATCCTAAGTGATGGTTGCATTGAAAGGGATGCCGAATTCAGACGTGAGATCCTCGTGGGTAACTGCTCAATCCGATAACAAGATGTGAGTTACCAAATAAACAAAGAAACACGAAAAGCACAAGTGCACAACAAAACTGAATTCCAAATTTTCTTTTCACGGTTTGCACACACCCGTAAAGAGACACACCCGTAATGAGAAACGAATTAATGCTCCATCTGGTAACATATGCAGCTCGAATGAAAGGATTTTAAAACATTGTTCAATGAGAATTGCTGGAATTAAGATTTTAGAGCTTACATACGAATTCCAACATTAAATTTGCGACCTTTATCCTGATAGATTGGGAATAATCTAAGAAGCAGAAATACGAACATGGACATTGACATGGATACGGCCAAAATATATTGGGAAACAGACGCAGCGGGGGACATGGGCGAAAAATACGTAGATTATATTCGGATAGATATGTATTTGTTTTTCATATGAACATTCCATCCAGAAACAACCAAAACAATTAGTATCTTTATAACACTTATCATTTCCTTTATAAATATTAAAAGTCAAACAAGGGTTTTATTTTGTCAATGTTATGGATCGATCGATATCTATTCAATATTATGGATCGATCCCTGTCAATCAATAATTCAATATTATGGATCGATCCCTGTCAATCAATAACTATTTTATGTGAGTGATTTGTAATCTTTCCTGTCAAGGATTGCAGACAAACAAGGACACTATTTTGCATCAAGAGCTACGTCAATCTCAATCAATGGATAATGAATACTAACAAAAGAAGCTACACAAAAGCTGATATATTGAATATCAATTGGAAATAACCCAGCGTTTGGTACAGAACTAACATGAATCCAAAGATCGGTAAAATCCGAGGGAAATTCGTGATGGAACAAACATCAGTCAAATTCAATCATAACACGAAACTACGTTGAAGACGAATAGTTCAACAAAGAAAACATTCACCCAACCAATTCGAGATAAAGAACTCATTAGTTTCGTTGAACAACTCGAACAGAAACTACAAACGGGAATACTACAATGGACACCCAAAAGGGAAATTCATCATTCTTTTGTAATATTATGATTTTTTACACAAAGGTTACGAATCTCATAAGAAATGTTATGAATTCGTGTATTGTAGCCTAACCCAAATACAAATCTAAATAGGAAAGGATCTACGAGAGGAATTACCTTGGTTTGCTTGAGAGAGCTTGCGAAAGTGGTCATGGGAATCAAAAACCCAGTAACAGAAGCCATTGATGGATCGAAAGAGAGAGAGATCTGAGGTCAGAGAAATCAGTTTTGAAGTTTGAGAGAGAGAGAGAGAGAGAGGAGAGCGGAGAACACGAAGAGGCTGATATACGGTGAGGGAGACGACGAAATTGCAGATGCAGCTACTCTTATTTATGAGTGTGTTTGGCTTTGTTTTCATCGACGAGAGGGAGTGTTTGGTTTCGGTTGTAGGGATTGACTGGGACTGCTCAGCGAAATGCAAATTGTTTTCCCCCCTTTTAACGAAGGACTTTTAGCCTAGTGATTATCTCCTCGACCACCCATAAAAGAGATTAGAGTTTGAGCCTCGGCAGATTGTTTGAAGTTTAGGGGTATAAATAGCATCTAGAGTCTAGACTCCTCCCAGCCGCCCAGGACTAACTCATTAACTCCTCAATTAACCCCCACTGATGTATATCGGAAAAAAAAAAAACTGGCAAAAGAACGAAGGGCTTGTCCCACAAGCGAAACCAGGGTTCGAGCATCGGTAGAGGTGTTTGGGGTTTAGGACTATGAATAGTTTCTAGATCACCCCTGGACCAACTCACTACTCTCCTGCTAACCTCCCACATACCCATTTGTTTCTAGGGTGGGAAAAAATAAAATAAATCTATATAATTGAGTTAAAAATAAATATTTTTATGAGTAATTTTTACATTAGACATTAGAATTTGATGAACTTTCAAGTAAAAATAAATAAAAATTTTAGATAAAAGTAGGATTTTTTTACATGACATGGCAACAGGAACCCGAAAAAATTTGTTGAGTTAAAAAATACTGTGGGAATTCACAAATAAAATTTTGATACATAATACAAAAATGACACAAAATTACCTCGGGGTCCTATAATAGTCGTGCCGGTCATGCTGGCATCATTCCAAGCTCAGAAACTAATCTGAATCGTTCACTTATTAGAGTTAAATATAACAAATTTGAAAAAAATCAAGTAGATCGGACATCATCAACTTAAAAAGCAGAACAAAATATTATACATGATGTAAAAGTTCATTTATTGGCGAAAAGCATGATTTGCCTACTATGTTGCATATATATATGATTGATTGACTTGATTTTTCAAGGGTGTTAAATTTGTTGAGGTCTAGCAAATGAAAAATTTGGATCATGTTTTTAAGATCGGGATGAGGCCTATATGGCCGGCACAGTAGCCTGTTGTGTCGTAAGACTGCAGGGTCCGGTACTCTGCCTCTCAACATTTTATAACAATAAAAAAAAATTAGGGCAAACACCAACAAACATACAAAGAACCAAAAAAATAAAAATAGAAGTTAACTGGTGAAATGCAATTTTAGCCCCAACTCCAAAATACTTATATAGCCTCCAATCATAATAAAATATTGGATCCAAACAAATATTCCCCTCCTGCCTCATTTGTTGGTTCCTTTAAGAATTTTAATTAAAGAAAACGTCATTCTTGCACTTTTCATATTTTTTATTTTCTCTTTATAACCTTCAACTCGTTTAAAAACATCATGAGTCTTCTCTGGTTGCCAAAATATGAAATGTAAAATAATTCACAGATCAAATTTTTTCCTATCAATTTTGAATTGGACCAATCTTTTTGAGAAAGCAAAAAGATACCAGCAAATGGAAGCGAACGGAGTATTACATAAGCTACAATATTTATTCGAACATAATATCCTTATGTCTCAACAATGTTCATACACCGTGATCTAGAAAATGCATTAATTAAGATCATAAAATAGAACTTTTAACAAAATAGACGGGTTTGGACAATGTAACTTCTATGTTTTTTAATTCTTCTACGAGTTAACAATCAACGCATATTCGTAAGCAATAGACGGATACAATTCTCACGAAGATAGAAATTCGATCGACTTTTTGTGTATTTAATTCACAAAAAAACTAATGAAATTATGTAGTTGTGTATTGTGGTTATCGAATGATTCTTGTTTAATATTCATAAATCGTAACTTAATAAGTGAATAATTTCAATCATCAAAGTGTCATTCTCACGAAATTTACTACCTCAAATTGTTACTACCTCAAATTGTACAATATGCTTATTGAAAGGAGGTTATATATTTCCTTAAAAGATACCACGAGTGTGATTTCGAGGGTGTAGAAAGTCCGTGCGGAGAGAAGAAGAAATTACAAACAATGTCGAAAATGTAAACATTGGTGGCATTTGTCACTCAACTTATTTCCTTAACACATTCATATTTACTAATAACACATTCATGTAAATAACGGAGACTGCGACATGGCAACGGATAAAAATTTCCTTCCCGACCGAGTCAGCTATGGTTTAAATCCGATCGTTCCAGGTCGGGTGTGAGTTCTCCGGTTGATCACGGAGTTGCTACGCTGGTTCAATCCTGCCCACCTTTTGAACATAAAAGTACTATGATAAGGGATGATATGGACATGGAAAGTTTTCCCGAAAACATCCCAGAAAGATAAATGAACGGTTTAGATTCTCTATCATGTGAATTTGAACTGTTCATTTCTCTTTTCTGAGACGTTTTCGAAAGAACTTTTCCTGTATCCTAACATTTTGGAAAATAATGGCTGTGTTTGGATGGGTTTTGAACATAAAATTTTGAGAAGAATTTTTGAGATAGTGTTTGGTTGGATTTTTGAAAATAAGAATAATGAGTTAATGATTGGAGAGAAAATGAGAATAATGAGTGAAGAGATAAATGTTAAAAATAATTGGGAAAAGAAAGATTCTTTTTGAAAATGAGCAAAAAAATAGAACCGAACAAGGCCAATTTATTAATGCCAAAACTGTAGTGCATAAGAGTCTTGTACCCTTCACATGATACAAGTTTTTTATGCACTTAAATTTTGACATTAACAAAAATAATTTTGCCATTATCACTACTCAACATTTTTATATGCACACACACTTTTTGTCATGCACAAAGCACAATGGATGAGTGTCACTATGCAATCCACGCACCTTTTTCACGTGAATGAAGTTTATACAACTCTCTTTGTTGTTTCATTCATCCTTTGACTTTGGACGAATTCTACCTTCTTCGAAAGACATTAAAATTGTTGAGTTTTCATGCCTTCAATTCCATGTTCAGTTCCAACTACCAAAGCATAGGCTGAAACAAGTTTTTCTTTTTTATAACTCACGAGTCCGGCTTAGTTTTATGAACACCTCGACTAATTTTAATTTGGTACTAATCTCGTCGTCCACATGCGAGAAGCTCAATTAAAACGGGAGCAAAACTCAGGCTGAAACAAGTTACTCCCACATATTAGAAAAACTTTAGCTTGTTTTTTATGATCTTATATTACTTGGCTAATAAACCAATCTTAATGACATCTGTGTTTTTAGAGTACGTAGAAGTTGGTTAGGCTGGCCTGGTTGTGCTTCATTTCAAATCTAGACAAACAGTGTAATATTGACTCATTATCATCCCAATGGTAATGGCATGGCATTTTTTTTTTTTTGGAGAGAAATAGGAAGAAATTTCATTAGATAAACCAAGCATACAACATGTCCATACCATAACACTGGATAAAAACAACAAAGCCAAACAACATTAATTAGTGGGCTGAACTGCAAATCCGTCACCGGTGTCCAGGTGAGGAACAAAAGAAGCGAGAGCATGCTGTAGACACCCCAATTTGGACCTCCCAAATATTCTTACAGCCGTGGCCGGACGACTCCCCAATGATGATAGAAATCAAAATGTGCCTCGAAAGCTTTGGAATAATGCTCTTTGTACTCGAAACCAAGGAAAATCTCTTCAACACAAACCCTACCCTACACCAACTTCTAGTACATTAAAAACCCTCTTTATTGATATATAATATGTTTCAATCCGTTTTGAAATGAGGGAGATATGAGGATTTTACCAAAACGACTCTTTTTCCGACCATTTGAGGGTAAAATCCTCATAGGTTTTGATGTACAAATTATTTTGTTTCCAAACCACTTGGGTTAGAAAGTAGACTTAACAAGCTTTCCAACGGTACCAACCACGTGCAAAACGGAGTTCGGTAGCACCCGAGGCGGCTCTGCGAAGTTTAGCCTGTTAATAGTGCCGTGCGGGACACACAATTGTGCCGCACGGTAGAGTTAAGTGTGCCGTATAGTACACTTTTGAAAAATTCAATTTTTTTTTGCCACTTTCACCATACGTCACATCTTCTTCAACCCGCGAATCCTGGAAGCTTTCTGCAAACCGAATCTCATTGATTATTTCGTGTAAACTCAAAAGGCTATCACCATAGCCCGAAAAAATCTCATCGATGTCTCGCGCCTATATAAATGGCTGTGATCTGGCCATGAAAAAAAAAAAGAAGACCTCCAGGCTCTAGAGGAAAATTTCCAGAAAAAATCTCACTGTGAGCTCTGTTGAAATCTTGAACCTACCACTGGTACTACAAATCCATCCCAGTAGCCAGGGGCGACTCCATGTAGGAGTATGTGGGTTCAGCTGAACCCAGTTAGTTTTGAAAATCCTTTACTGCACATGTATAATTGTACGCCTCAGACCACTGACATGTGTCATGAATCCAGTCAATATTTTACGTTGAACCCATTAATTGTATTTTTTTTTGGGTACATCGGAAAGCCCATTAATTGTATTTGACAGTGAGAAAAAAGAGCTTTTGGTAATGATATGCCTCTTACAATGCATCATTTATGAACTGATTTGTTAGATTTTAATATAAAACTTTCAACCTAGACCAATCAAAGCTGACAAACCCTCAAAAAGAGTTTTTGACAGCTTGCAAAATTTGCCGCCTCCATTTCTCTAGTCTGCTAGTCTATAGATAGACTGAGTCTAGAGTTTTCACTCTACTTTTCCCCTTATACTAGGAGAGCTGTACTCTTTTCTAGGGAAATTAATACTGCTCCTATTTAAAATATATATATAATTAATAGGTATGACATGAGCTCAATTAATGGCTGAAGTCTAAACCCACTGGAGAGTTTTCCTAGTGTCGCCCTTGCCAGTAGCCCATCACTCCATACAAAACCTACCTCAAAACCCTTCACCAATTCGAGTTTCTGTGTTCAAAAACCGATGGTTTTCAAGTCAAAATCAAGGAGCATCGTTCTAAAGCTCAATCAAGGTCACTACTCGTTTTCAATACTCTGAGGGGTGTTTCCAAGTTCAAGGAGGTTCCTAGTACCTCTCTTGAACTCGGCAAATCAAATGTTTCAATAAAAACATACAATCTCTCGGGCAAACATTATACGGTATTTTTCCATTGTTGTATGATATTGTCACTTTTGGGAGATACATTTTTACTACTTTTTTTGGTTCATTTGTATCTTTAAAGAATAATTTTTCATCAACCAAAAGCCTTACTTTGAAAACAAGTTTACATTTCAGTTTTTTAAAAGAAAATTGTCCAACTGTGCTGCACGGCACACATGATTGTACCGCACGGTGCACTTGTGTGTGCCACACGACATATTTTTGAAAGCCAAAATCTCACTCTCTGTTTATGCTCTATTTTTGTTACATGCTCTGTTTTCTTGTTTCTGTTTTCTTCTTCTATTGATATTACGTCAATTCCTATTATTTCTTCGTTTATTATTTACGTGAATAAAAATTTTGCAATAAAAAGTTTTTCGAAAATCCCACAAATATTTACTAAAGACCAAATGTTTTTCGGGGCGAGCGGGGTGCTTTTTTTTAAAATAAAACCTTCCCTGCTCGTAACCTGGCTCCCGAACCCAAAAATCTCTGGTTTTTCGTAGACTAAATCCTTTTTCAACGGCAGAGAGTCATTATTTTTCAAATCATTTTAATCGGTTTCTCGGGTACCAAATCTTTTCCAAAATAAAACCCGGGTGGCGACTCTAAAAATTTATTTTTTACAAATTCACCCCTTTTCACACCAAAAAAAGTGGCACCGTCCACACATGCTTTGCAAGTAAGTGAGCTCGCTAGACATGCTGGCGCGTAACCTTCGAAATCCTACAAAAAGACAGCTTTGAAACCTTCGCTGCCAAGTTGCGCAACAAAAACGTGTCATGATGATGACACTCAGCTCTCCCTGCGATCTGCAGAATGGCATTAAAACAATCAGAAAAAACATAAACCTTGTTATAGTTATGTTTTAAAGCCCATTTAATAGCTTCATAAAAAGCTTGAATTTCCGCTTGAATCGGCATTGAATTATGCGAAGATAAGGTTTGCTTCGTAATAAGGATCACATTAGGATGGCTAGCCGTAAATCCCAGACCACTCCAATCTTTATCCTCTTTCCAAGCACCATCAAAATGGAGATGGCAGCCAAGTCGAAAGGATTCTTGGTATTTGGGGATACAGTTGGAGAAGATGCTGATTTGGATTTGGAAAGCCAATTAGAAGCATGAAGAAACTATTGAGTAGAGTTCTTAGCCATGCTAATAGTAGCGTCCACATTAAATGACAAGTCCGAGAATACCACACGATTTCTATTCTTCCAGATAGCCCACAGGATGGAGATAAAATAAGAGAATTTCCTCTTATCCTTATGTAACTGAATAATCCAATCTAGAAGCCAGCTAGAAAATGGTTGGTCCTGAAAGAATTTTAGAGAATCGATCAGTATATCGCTAGCATCCCATACTGAAACAGAATGTTGGCAGATGCAGAACAAGTGCTCAATGGACTCCCCCATTTCGCCACACAAGGGACAAGTTGCGTGAATATGATGCAATTGGGAAACAACATTTTTTCGGACTGGTAAAATCCCATTGAGGCATTTCTATATGAAAACCTTTATGTGTTCGGGAATATCAAGGTTCCAAACCAAATTCCAAACATTAAAATCGTTATAAATCCATACAGAGGAACTAGAAGAGGGCTGAGATGATCTTTGTTAATCATATAGGGATCTGTACCCTGACTTATTGCTATATTTCCCTGAATTAGTGAAAGGCCAAATAAGTTGGTCCGAGTAGTTGGTAATAGGAAGCGGAATAGCTAGAACTTCTGAAACTAGAGGATTTGGAATAATCTCATTTACCCTATCCACATTCCAGACTTTCCCATTAGGTCCCTCATCTAGAAGAAAAGACACTTGAGATTATCCGAGCCACTGTACAGAATGAGATGAATAAGAGGTTTGTCCAATTTAGGAATCCATCTGTCATGGAAAAGGCTAATGGAGGCCTCATCACCAACTCTCCAAGCTATATGCCGAGCTATAAGATCCCTACCAAAGAGATGAGCCTGGATGAACTTTCACATTGATCAGGCTTTCCTTGGAACAATACTTTGGAAGCAGAATGCGAGAAATGAGGTAATTCGGGTTATTCAGGAGACGCCAGCACTGATTAGCAAGAAGAGCTTGGTTAAAAAGCTTTGTATCCCAAATTCCTAAACCTCCCTTTCGTTTATAAGCTGAAATATTCCACCAAGCTAGCCAATGAATGGGCTTGCTATCCTTTATCTTCCACAAGTAATTAACAGATATAGCATTTCGTTTGCCACAAATAGAAAATGGGAGCTTATAGGTAGAACACAAGTAGAGAGGTTGCCCTGCCAAGACAGATTTTATTAAAGATAATTTTCCAGCTTGAGAGATTTTAGATTTACATCCCGGAAGAACCTTCTCTGCTCGCTCGACTATAAACTTAGAACATTCGCGCTTATTACCAGTGATCTCCATAGGTAGCCCTAAATAAGGGACTAACTCTAAACTAACAAGAACATGGAAAAAAATCTTTAAATCTTCGAGAGAAAGTCGAGGGAGTATTAGGGTTGAAAGTGATATGAGATTTTTGGCGGTTTATATTTTGACCAGAGAATTGGCTAAAATCCTCCAGAGTTCTCTTAAGATGACCACAGTTATCCAGAGTCGGCTCAAAGAAAATGGGGCAATCTTTAGCAAAGAACAAGTGAGAGAGAGATACCATTCCTAAATAATTTGAGACCTTTACACCTGCCAGATGCATCTAGATGGCCTAACCTAACTCATGGTTTGCCCATCGCCGGCTCTGAGTTTTTTGAGGCCGGATGCGAACTTTATTTTTGAGGCCCATTTTATAATACAAAAAAAAAAGACTAGAAGAATTGAAAACAATAATAACACAAAACTCGATTATATACGTTATTCTGAAATATATTACTTAAACATCACCCTTCTTATATATTTTCGCAGCAAAAGTAGTAATTAAGCTCTCATAATCAAGTTTAGATGTATACCTATATACAAGGGTATAAACTATTGGAGGCTCACAAAATTAGTCAATATTTGGGGGCCAGATGCGGCTGCACCCTTTGCGTATGTCCAAAGCTGGCTCTGGATTTGCCCAAAAAACAGGGATGTCAATATTAGTGCGAATAATAGCAAGTTTGGTGGCAAAGCTTAACTAGAAAATTAATGAGAAGAAAAAGGAAATCCATGAGACTCCTTTTGACTCTTTTTTTTTTTTTTTTGAAGGCAAAAGTCAGTATTGTTAAAATGGTTAGGCTCCTTAATTTTGACTTTTGTGTAAACGAATTGGAGAAAATTTTATTGGATGGCTTGTCTAAATATCCATAATCAGAATTAATCCGATGCATATAGTTTCCTTTAGGTATTCGGATCGGATTTTAGCTCAACCTTTGAACGAAGCAAGTAGTTTCATTTCTTAGAACAAATTATGAATTATTACCCCAAGCACCTAAATAGATCATTGCATCAGAAATTAGACTACATGGTCAAGATTCAAGAAGCCAAAAAGTTTTGTTTTTTTTTATTTTCTAGATTTTTTACTTTTTAGTTAATATATATGAGGAGAATGATCTATCTCAAAAAACATAAAAAAATCCAAGAAACCGAAAAATCCACTTAGTGGAATGGAGTCTAAATACGTACTCATGAAATTTTTGGGTACTGGCAGGGGGTACCTGTAATAATCCGAAAATTTTGACAAAATTTAGGATTATTTAATTTCTCATTTTAATAACTTTAATTTTGTTATTAAATTTCTAATTGCATTTAGGACCCTTAATTTGCAATTTCTACGGTTTATACCCTAATACTTTTTAATTTCTACAAATTCGACCCTAAGGCACGTTTACTTTTTAATCGCGAGCATTACATTTTTATAAATTCATTTCATACATAATTATATACTTTTATACACATACACAAGCAATACTAGTGCACATACACACATATGTGTAT
>JAXBDA010001692.1:0-51260 GCA_036023075.1 Gaultheria prostrata
GACATCTATCAAACAAGATCCATATTACTTAGAAAATTATTTTTGTAACTATATTATTTTTTAGTTTGAAAATTGCACGTAGTTTCGTAGGGGGCAAACATTTTGGAACGGAGGGAGTATATTGTACAGATAGCAGATAACATATTTTAAATTTAGGAGAAAATTACTTCAACAAATATGAAGACTAATAGTGTCATAAAGATTTTATAAGAATCATGACATTGCCAAAACATTTTCTTTTAGTTATCCGAGTCATATTTTGCATCATCCATGGAAATTATTTAAAGCTTTAGTGGTTGACATGCTTAGATTTGCAATGGTGTGCATACCTTATTGACAAGGATTCATTTAATTCCCTAGTATTTCTTGTTCAAACCCTACAGTACAAATTAAAGAAAAAGGAGGAAAAAACAAAACAAAAGAAAAAAGACAAAAAAAGAGATATATATGGGGGGTATGCTTCTTAGGAAAAAATTAAAATTCCCAAAATAGAGTTGACAGTCAGGGAAACTTCCCTAAATACTTCCCTAAATATAGAACCCTTCAACAAATACAGCAGACAATTTAAAAGGAAATTTAAGCACTATATAAACAGGAGATAGCCGAGAATTGGGAATAGAGGGAGGAAGAGGAGAAGAAGAAGTAGTAGTACTTTTATTAATTTTCATCAATGAACTGGAAAATAGACTTCATTAGCACAGAATCATGGAATCAACAGGTACGTCGATACTCTTTCTCCTCTAAGAAAAGTATATTTTTGGGATTGAGTACCAAGAAATTAGTCGAGATGTAAGCCGGTCAGGATACTCCAAAATATATATATATAAATATATATATGTATTTTTTTTTCGCTCTAAATGTGCTGTTATTTCCTTTAGCCTGTGTTTGAATCAAGAATTTGTGATAATTTGTAGTGTTTTCTTGTTTTAATATATCGGAGTGGATTCAAGTAGTTCTTTGTACATATAGGAAAAATATCGTTAGGCCTGTTATAAGAAAAAGCATCCCGAGCTCAATGTGACATACTTTAACCTTTCTATATATTGAGGTTGCCGATTCAAACCCTATATGAGACTGTCGAGGTGATCATTTCATATTTCTAGCTCTGACCAAGATCTAAGCTAGAATAATTTCCTTCAATATTGAGGGAAAAAAAAACGACGACAGTATTAGTCTAAGATCCTTATGCTCGGCCCTTTTACACAGATCGCTGGCTCTGTTGGATTTGGGCTAAATGTCAAAGTGCCGGCGATTTAGACTCTCAAGAATTTATCAATTTTAGAAGCCCCTTTATTTTGGGCTACATTATATGCATAATTGACTATTTCCATTACGGTTATATATAGAGGAAGAAGTTTTCAATTTTGAAAAGGTCTTGTGGTTGCTAAATTATGTCACAAGAAAGGTTGAACAGATTATCCATCTTTAATTATCCCAAACATGAGATTGTGTGTAAGGTTGATTATATATGTAGACATATATAATTAGTATTTTTGCTGCTAAAATTATAGAAAGGTGATATTTAAGTTATGTTCTCAACATCTCGTAATGTTAAGTTGTTTTTTATTAAAGATATCAGTGTGATGCTTTTGAAATCTTATAATGTTCAGTACTGGTTTAAAATTACCGATGAATACTTGTATTTGTTTTCAAAAAGTGAACTACATATTTCATATGGATCTTGTTCATTAAAATTCATACCTCCATTTTCTATTTCTGCTTTAGATTTCTGAAAGTCAGGACCAACCCTAGTCATACGATTTAATCTTAATTAGATCCCAATGAAAAATAAATATACTGTCTGGGTTCATTTAATTTTTATTTTGCAAACATTCATTGAATGCAAGGAAAGTATCATTATTTTACTGCTACCATGCATCTTCATTCATTTGTTGTCATACTTAATAATAACTATTTTAGTGAAACTGCTGAAAATTAATTATACTGTCTAATTTCATTTAATTTTTCTCAAACATTAATTGAATGTCCCATTGAAAATTAATAATAATGGCTAAGGTCATTTAACTTTTTTCCCAAACATTCATTGAATGTAGAAAGTTTTCATTATTTTACCATTTTCCTTCAGTTGTCATCATACTTAACAATCACAAATTTTTTTCCCCAGCGAAAGTTTGTACTACTAGTTGTAATTAGGGGTGGGCGTCGTGTCGTGTTGTGCCGTATTTGTGTCGTGTCGAGCCGTGTTCGTGTCAAATCAGGTCCGTGTCAAAATGATCTGTTTAACTAATCGTGTCGAAAAATATGAACCCTAACCCGACCTGCTATTAATCGTGTCGTGTTCGGGTTGACACGATTAACTTCTTTTTTTTTTTGCCGGTGAAAAAAGATTTTATTAATCCACAGTAACAATTACAATAAATTAAAGGAACTAGATATAAGGCATCAGAGAGAGTAATTATAGCCAGCCAAAACGATGTGTAAGCTTAGAACTTTAGCCACCATAACAAAACCTTGCAGATTTGAGAACATGGAGAAGAATGACTTGATATCAAAGGACAAACTTCAGTTGTAGTAGAATTGAGCTTGAAAATTTTCATGCACAACTTCAGAGCATGAAAACGTATAGCAGAATCATAACTTGGACATCACATGTTTAGCCAAATTCAAGGAAAAATAAAACTACTAATAAGAAATTAAGAATAACACAAAAGAAAATTAAAAAATGCAGTTCAAGCAGCCTTCAAGGCCCAACCAATAGTCAATAGCACTATTAAAATTGGAAAATGATATTCGCACTCCCCAAATTGTTAATGACACTCTAAAAGGGGAGTGTCAATATCAATAAGGGGAGTGCTAATATCAAGTCCATATAGGGATTGATATTGGCACTCCCCAAATTGTTAATGACACTCTAAAAAGGGAGTGCCAATATCAATAAGGGGAGTGCTAATATCAAGTCCATATGGGGATTGATAATGACACTCTCCATTAACAATTTGGGGAGTGCCAATATCAATTCCCTTAAAATTTAACAAACAGGTTAATTCGTGTCATTTTCGAGTTATGCGGGTTCAACCCGAAACCGACCTGTTTACTAATCGTGTTCTCGGGTCGTGTCATATACGTGTTTCGTGTCAGAAATACTCAACACTAACCCGCTAACTTCGTGTCGTGTCGTAAATTTCCACCCTTAGTTGTAATTAGTGAGATTTGAACCCCATTAAATACGCGAAAAAACATGGTGCCTATCACTTACCACTCCACTTGATTAATACTCCCTCCGTCCCAATTTTATAGTCTCAGTTGACACTTTTTGTCGTTCAAAAAATATTATCCCACTTCAAAACTAAATGATTAACGGTTAAGAAATTTCCTCTTATACCCTTATGTTTTGAAATTAAAAATAATAAAAAGTAAGAAAATGTAATGATTGAAGGATAAAATAACAAAAACATATTTTCAAAAGTACAATAATTATGTCCCCTTATTAATTAGTTGGAATCCCTAAAAGGGATTGTAAAATTGGGACGGAGGGAGTAATCACTATTTAACTATGTTATCTTAATAACGGTAAAGACAAATCTCTTTTGCACCTATATATAATTAATTGAACTTAGTAGATTGTTTAGGAGAAGTTGGGGGTAAGTAGGGGTTGACCCAATAACCCAAACCCACTGAGACGACCGTGAAACACCCCGAGCACCACACCATGCAGACTTTTTTGGCCTAAAAGACGAATTAGTGGACTAAAAATTTGACTAACTTTCCATACTTGACAAGCACAATAAATTAGGCCGGCCATGGGATCATCAATTTCTTCATCTCGTTCTTTTGACTTATTTCTTCCCGGTTAAAACGACAAGACGTAGCGTGAAGGTGAAGTATCATTGTAGTGTATTTCATGTGTCTCACGGATCTAACAATAAGATAAGTAAGTAGGGACCCCTTGCCGGAGTTAAGTTGCAGAGCTATATTTGCATTCGAGGTGGATTTTTTTAGGAATGTTTTTGGTAATGCCATGTACTTGGAACCCTAGTGATACATATTATAGCTTATGACAAATTAATCTCCGACATGACTATTATTTTTCATAATTCATAGTAGTAAAAGAAGCGACCGCTCGTAGACGCAATTCTAGGTAGATGCATGTATGGCGTAAATTAAATCTCGTGTATCTTGTATAATTGTTCTTTTATCTTTTTTTATTTGTACATTTCTTAGATTCTAGTTAGAGTAGTTCAACTTCAAAATAATCCTAGCAATCTATTGATAATTTTTAGTCTTCGACTCCACACATATACTTAAATATGGCTGGCCATAGCGTCCTAAATGTTTATTTTATTTACTTTTGGACTTCTTTCTGATTAATTATGAAAAATTAAATGTCAAGTCAAATATGTGGTGCTAGAATGATAGGGAGCACTGCATAACTGTGCTCCACGACTAGTGATTAATTACTCCTACTCCAAGCCATGCCTAGTACGAAACACTTGAATCCTGTAGTGTACCAGTGCAGAGGTGCCCTACAGATCCCGAATTACGGACTTAACTCCATAATCGAGTTTACAGTCATCTTGTCCGAGATTGGCCGGAATCGCCGGTAATTGACGGTATTCCAGCTAGGACAGTATTGACTGCTGAGGTTACCGATTTTCCTCAAATCCGGTACGGACCGGTCAGTACGGAACGGGATTAATAACCTTGGTTTAGAGCTATCTTGGATCAATATTTTTGGTAATTTCACATACTTGTACTATATGTATTACAACATGTAATTTCAATATTTTTGGTAATTTCACGTACTTGTACTATATGTATTACAGCATGTAATTTCAATATTTTTGGTAATTTCACGTACTTGTACTATATGTATTCAGCATGTACTATGAGGCTGTTCGGGAGACAATTTTTTGTATTTTTGACTTCTACTTTTTCTATTTTGGGTGTTTGGCACACCCAACCCAAAACTCATTCTTTGAAAACATGTGTTTCCAAATTGCACAAAAGAGAGCAGAAGCGAAAAAGAGGTCTGAACCTACTTTTCAACTTCTCCACTCACATTCTCCACTTGCAAAATGTATTCTGCACATTTCTCCCAAACACTCTTCCTAAATTCAAAACTCATTTTGACCATAATCCAAAAAGGCAAAAAACCAAAAAGTTAGAAATGAAAAGCTGAAAAGTAGGCTCCCAAACACCCCTATACGTATGACATACTTGTGCAACATTAATTACAGCATATAATCTTCTTTTTTCAAAAGTCTTAATCCAAATCGACCAAAGTAATAAATTTTGACATAATTCTATTATTCTTCCTGCGTATCTTGTGTAATTGTTATTTTACAGTATCTTTTTGTACTTGTATATATATATTTTAGATTCTAGTTAGAGTAGTTCAACATAATCTTGGTAATATATTGGGTAAAAAATATAATCACATGATTATCGATCTAAATTCTGTAATTACTGGTATGATTAATCATAGATCCACTACTTGACTTGGACAGAACCCTATTTTAACTAGGGAAATCATCAAAAACAAGTCAAATGGAACAATATATCCTATCTAGACAGCATCATCAAATATTATCCTGCATCATTCCAAAAGTTAGTTGAAACAGTTAACCAAGTACAGAAAACTCCATATGTCTACCATAAATAAATATTCCAATTCTATTTTAGCGGTAAAAAAAGCAACGAAGTACATGTCATCCAGAATTTCAGTGAAAAACATCCCTACACATAGTGGGGGTTTTAGAATTTTCACGTTTTACGAGACAGATCATTCTCCTTATAGACATCAACCAAAAGCCTGAAAAGCTAAAAAGCCAGAGTTAGTGGAACGACCACTAATTAATATACTTCTTAGCTCCAAGGGTCAATTTGGTTGATTGGTAGGTTTGCTCCTTACACCATTAATCATGGTTCGATCTTGACCGGGGTCAGGCTGTAAGAAAATAATTTCTAAAATTAAAAATCACTTAGTCTTGACATGAATGACATGCATTTGACCGAATCGAATAGGAGATTAGTCGAAGTACACATAAACTGACTCGGATACCCTAGACCTTAAACCGCGATCGCCCAAAAAAAATAAAAAAAAATACTTCTCTCTCTGTCTGGACATGTGTATGGTGATCATGTGAACATCATAGAGTTATGAAACCATCCACATGTGTCGTGGTGTTAGTCATGATTCTCTCTCTCTATCTCTCTCTCTCCACCCAATAGTTGACCAATAGAAGCTAGTTTATTACCAGTTCAAAATTTTGAGTCTCCGATGATACATTGGGCCGCGTTACGCGCATAGGTATGCCAATTCTTACTGCACGCCCGATTAGGCCAACTTTTAGACACTAAGCAAAGGGAAAATGTATCGTCCCAGAATTCAAACCAAGAAAATGTCCCATAAAATGCATCCAACGGGTGAGATTCATCCGGTACATTGACAGTTTACAGGGTGAATCTCGCCCATTAGATACATTTTATGAAACATTTTCTTTGTTTGAATTCTGGGACTGTACCAGGCCAGCAGGCCTCCTAATTAAGCAAAACAACTATGATGAGTCAAAGTATTACTAGTATTTGTGTTTAGTTGGAGAGAGAGAGAGAGAGAGAGAGAGAGAGACAGAGAGGGGGACTGTGTTTAATTTTTGGGGAGGAGTAAAGGGTCCTAATTGAAACACGTAGGTTGCTTTAAAAAACAAGCAACTCTGATTTAGAAAAAAAAAAATTAATAAAAACAAGCAAGTTGAGGTCGCTCAGTCAGTAAAGCTGGTGGAAGAAAAATTATTCACTGTGTGTAATTTCTTTGTTCTAGCCAGTATCATTAAAGTAAACACACTTTCCACGGAAGAAAATGTGTACTTGTATGTTCTAATGTTGTGTAAAATGTGACAAAATAAGTTAAAAGAGGCCAAAAGATGTGTATCATACAGTTTTTTTTATGATTTGCTAATGATTTTAAAAAAATCACGACCGCTACACCCGATTCCTGCGACGTATCGCCGATACGTCCCGATACTGCTATTTAAAACTATGGGCTGAGTATTCTATTTTGGATTATTCCTTAACAAATGTCAATTTTGAAAATTATTGGATAAAATATTAGTACCTTTTCCATTTTGCCCTTCTAAGTATATTTTATTATTGGAAAATTAATAGGTAAAAGTGAATGATGATGCATCCATCAAGAGCGCTTATGAAAAGTTACAATTTCTAAATTATAATTACGATGTCTCTATAAAAAGTTAAATGTACGAAATTGGATACTTAAAAAGAACGGAGAGAATAATAGTTATAGTGTCACATAGGCGAAAAAAAGGTAACAAGAAATTAAAATGAAACAATAGAAGCCATAAATATGAAAATAAATAGTAGTAAAAGCTTTCAGTGTGAAGAGGGTTTTTCACACAATATTTTATTTCGGCAGCCGCCGTCATCTCCAGCATCAATCCCATGACACAAAATAAAGCCATTTTTCTCCATCAAACTATCAATAATTGGAATCAATGACCCTTTGAAAAAGTATATACACACATCTCACGGCTATGAATGGATAGACATTTAGAGAGAGAAGCAAATATTATATCTCCACTAAAACCAGTGGGGCCTGCCACGTCAGCTAACCCACTAGCTATATATAGGATTGGCAGAAGTTGAAGCTTTAGGACGTGAACCAAAGAAATTTCTCACTTACCTCTACAGTCTAGAGAGTCACAAGCTCAACCTTCCATCGCTTTCTTGATTTTTCGAACATAGGTTCATTGGCTTGTTAATTATAAGTAATGTCGTTTAAAATAGCAGCGGAGAGTTTTCCGGTCACGCCGCTCGAGGTGTTGGTGAGAGAGTACGATGAGGAGAGAGATAAGGCCGGGGTGGAGGAGCTGGAGAGGCGGTGCGAGATCGGGCAGCGAGGGAAGCCTTCTATGGTCACTGACCTCTTGGGAGATCCTATTGGTCGCATCCGCAACCTTCCTTTGCGTGTTATGTTGGTAAGGGAAAAAAAACTTTAAAAAAAAAAAATGATATGGAAAAAGTATTCGGGTTAAAAAGCATCATGGCAAGGAAGTCACATAAATATCTGATTTTTTTTTAATTTTCTATTTTTGTAATATTTTAGTCATAACTCGTATTGCGATCGAAATGCACTTTCTTTCGAGTGTGATGACCAAATCAAAAATAAATTAATATCGAGGATTGATATATTGCCAAATTTTCTCACCATTTTGTTGCTTTCTTACAAGGTTTTCTATTTTTCTTCCCAATCTTCGGAGGTATCTAATTACCAAAAAAAAATCAACGAAAAACATAAGTATCCAATAATGTGAGTATTTATTTGTAGAGAAGTAAATTTGTTGTACTAATATTTACTTGTTGTGTACAGGTTGCAGTGTATGGGGAAAAGGGTGAAATTGTGGGAGTCATAAGGGGTTGCATAAAAACTGTGACCAATGGAAAGAAAACCTCCAATGGTATTCCATTTTATGAAAAGTTGGCTTATATCCTCGGACTTAGAGTTTCAACTATACACAGGTCTCTCTCTCTCTCTCTCTCTCTCTCATGCATGTGAACCACCCTTGGGCTTGCCCAAGGGGAAGAGCTTTGCCTCGGGATTTGGGCTGGGTTCGACTTCTCTCCAGGGCGACCGAGGCGGTGGATAGTTTCGGTTGCCAGAGTGGATTTAATTAGTGAATCTTACTGTAGGGTGGTTTACTGCATGCTTGTGCTTTTTTGTGATTTCTAACAACTCTCTCTCTCTCCACAAAAACATGATATGATTCGACCATAAAGAGTATATATTGTTCCTCTCGTATCCCGTAAAGGAGTGGACAAAACAACTTTTTCCACAAATTAATAACAATGATGCACACTCTTCTATATTCTTGCTCTTTTTTTTTTTATTCATGTAAAATTTTAACACTATCTTTCTCGCCAATAACGATCAAGAAAATGTATACAGTAAAATTATCGGAGTGTGAAAATCAATTACTACTCGGGATTTATAGTGGTCTCCGACTCAAAAGAGAGGAATTATGTATTCTTTGCGACTACTTTAGGCATTTTTTAAAGTATTTATACCTGCGATGGTGGTCAAACCAAAGGTATTTTAACAAATAAACCCATAATGGAGCAATTTTCGGAATTTATTCTGTAAAAATCTTGTCAATAAAGGGTTTTTGAAAATGCCAGTTCAAGATTCTTGCTACGCAAACAAAAAAGAAAAGCACAAAATTAGTTCTTAGTGAGTTAGTGTCCATGCATATCACACTGAAGTGGGGTTCCTTAATTATCAGATTAAAATTACTAGCCTATAAGTCATTTGGAACATATTCCGTAAACCATTTTGGTCTCATAGTTGTGTCTAAATAATCATTTATTGATCCCATTTCAAACCCATTATCCCAATTATCAAATCATTAATATCCCTACTAAGATGGTCCCCCACCTTTTTAAACAGCAGGTACCCCACCATTTTTTTTTATTATCACCGGATGTCCGGGTTAGTTTGCGCGTATTTCGATTAATTCTGAAACTCTAAAGTTAACGATTAGGCAAACCGCAAATAGCTCACCATAGTTATTCATTATAAGTTTTATCTGGGATCTTGTATTCGTATGAAATTGGTTTAGTTTGTGATCATACTGTAATAGCAACACACTGAGAGGTGTTTAACTGTAATTTTGTTACAATATTTTTGGGTCAGTTTCCGAAAAAATTTAGTAAAGAGAATATTGATATAAGATCAGACATTTAATTAACCATTTGAATTGATACAGGCGGCTCGGCATTGCCACAAAACTGGTTCAACATTTGGAACAATGGTGCACCCAGAACGGTGCAAATTTCTCGTACATGGCCACGGAATGCACCAACGAGGCGTCGATAAACTTGTTCGTCAAAAAATGCAACTATCTCAAATTTCGCACCCCGACTATGCTGGTGCAACCGGTTCACGCACACTACAAGCCGCTTGGCTCGGGCATCGCCGTGGTCCGAGTCCCCCCACAACTTGCCGAGTCGATCTATCGCCGAGTCTTCGCCAACTCGGAGCTCTTCCCTAAAGACATAGACCAAATTCTTAAAAACAAACTCAATTTGGGGACTTTCATGGCCATACCCAAAAGTTCACTTTCCCAGTGGGACTCAAAAAGTGGGCTTTTACCAAATAGCTATGCAATTTTAAGTGTGTGGAACACAAAGGAAGTGTTTAAATTGCAAATAAAGGGGGTGTCGAAGCTAACTTACGCATGTTGCGCGGGAAGCAGGGTGTTGGATAATTTGATGCCTTGGTTAAGCATCCCATCAATTCCTAATTTCTTTAGGAAATTTGGTGTTTATTTCTTGTTTGGGCTTCACATGGAAGGAAAGGGTGCTTCGCGCCTCATGAAGTCTCTATGCGCCTTCGCGCATAATATGGCTTCCGATGACGATGGATGCGGCGCCGTGGTGGCCGAGGTGGGCCAGAGGGACCCAGTAAGAGAGGCCATACCACATTGGAGGAAGTTTTCTTGGGCCGAAGACCTGTGGTGCATCAAGAAGCTTGCGCCCGCGAAGCAGGAAGTCGGCGGAGAAGGATGTGGGCCGTTGGATTGGATTAAATCGCAGTCGTCTTCGTCGGTGATTTTCGTTGATCCTCGTGATTTGTGATGTGCGGCTTAGATGACAGAGTAAATTAAGTAACTATGACTTATGTAGCTAATTTGATTTTTTAATCTCACGTTTGTTAGTGGAATTAAATTTTTAGCAGGACTCCATTGTCCATACCATGTATTTATTTTCTAGTTTGAGAAACTGCTGAGAATATACATGCAAAGTTTCCACCAAGCTCAACTTTGTCCATTAGCTCACTTGATGTTATTATAGTACTTTCTTCTTAATTCTTGGAAGGTTCGACCCTTGAAAGTGCACCTGCACCCGAATTCATGTAACGTAAGTTTCTATAGTACTTTCTTGTTGAATTGTATCAGCAAAAACTGTTTATGTAACTCATAAAGCTTAAAACAGGATTGATATAATCTTTAGCATGAGGGCCAAAAAATAAAAATAAAAATTCGGATCCAACTTCGGATGAACTCGGCTCGTTGTGAGGTAGAGTGATGCAGAGATGTGTACATAGCATTGCTGGCCGGAGTTGTATTGATTATTACGCTTTGAATACGTACGTAGTAATTCATGCTTATTTGTTGAGTTTGGTTTTACGTATATGAATATGATTATACGTTGTTGTATTATCTTGCATAGTTAACTAGTTAAGTGGATTTAGAGCTGTAGCTCAAGCGGTCGTGATTTGTGATATGTGATTTAGATGACAACCAACGAGAATTGTTTGAGAAACTGCTGAGAATATGCATGATTTTTTAATCTAATGACGTTTGTTAGTGGAATTAATTTTTTAGCACAACTCCTTGTAGTAAATCATACCCCACCATGTATTTTAGTACTAGTTTGAGAAACTGCTGAGAATATGCATGCAAACTTTCCACCAAACTCAACTCTGTCCATTAGCTCACTTGGTTATTAATTATCTACTGATTTTCTTCTTGAATTATATCAGCAAAACTGTTTTCATAACTCAAAAATACGCATTAAAACAGGAGTGTGAGGTCCCACTTCGGTGGTTACAGAGAAAGTGACATTATTGGAATTTCTGGTGCATATATAATTTGTTAGGGACTGTGTCTCTGGATTTGCAATTTAGCTAATGCTGGTGACTGGTCTATTACATTGCCGCAAATGGTGAAGTTTTAAAAAAGAAACGTAATGTTAAATGATATATTTATAGACACTCCACTCCAACAAAATTAATCTATCGTGACGAAATCAGGGGAGGAAAATAGATTTCCTCGCCAAATGTTACCTTTTGGTGTTGAAATTGAATTTTGTGGCCTTTTCTAGCAACGAAAACTAATTTTCTTGCTAAAAGGTAGCATTTGGGGAGGAAATAATGAATTCGTCGCCAATGTAACTTTTTGGCGAGAAACAAAAACAAGTGGACGAAGAGGCAATTATAATAACTACAAAATGTAGCAAGAGGTTTTTTTTCCTTAAGTCCCTCGATAATGTACTTCTTTCCTTAATCTCGAAAAATCTGTTTAACATTACGTTTCTTTTTTGAAACTTCACCATTTGCGGCAATGTAATAGACCAGTCACCAGCATTAGCTAAATTGCCAATCCAGAGACACAGTCCCTAACAAATTATACGCACCAGAAATTTCAATAATATATGTCAATTTCTCTTGTGCATAGTGATATACACAAACTTTGTAGAAACTTTATATCCAACTCAAAATCAATTGACAATGATTGGAGAGGTCCCAACATATATTAAGTGATCACCCATTCCTCTCCTAGGCAATGTGGGACAATATTTCTTAACATCCCCCCTCCCGTGCAGCCGCATTTGAGGTTTGTCACGTGTGGCCACTTTTTGGGTCCTACCATCGTGCAACCTTTTTGCTAGTCTGTCGTGGGGGTGTGGATTGAGATTTTTTTTTTCTTTTAATGTGGAGTGGAATGGGCCTGCTCTGATACCATGTGGAAACTTTATATCCAACTCAAAACCAATTGGCAATGAGTGGAGAGGTCCCAGCATATATTAAGTGATCACTCATTCCTCTCCTAGGCAATGCGGGACAATATTTCTTAACAAACTTACCCTCTTTTTTGAACAGCAAACAAAATTTTTATTATCATGAAAAATTCTAGTAGTGAAGCATGTAGTAATCACTACTAGAATAATTGATAAAGATCACACTAAGAAAAATTGAAAGATTACGGTTTTGATGAAACCGTGATAAAGAAATACAACGTGAGTTTTCAATATCACTTTGCTAATAAAACCGTAGTGATTAATAATCACTACTACAGTAAACTTAAGAGATATAATTTAGTCACGGTTTTAAAACCGTGGTTGATGAAGTCGTTATTAAAAGTCTTCAAGATTCAACTACAGTTTATGTTTGTGATTAAATATATGTCCAAACTGATATGTAAACGCATAAGGCATGATAATAAATAAGATAGGATCATGGTTTGGACAATAACCCGTGGTTAAAGATCGTAAAAGATCACGATTTGAAAAAAAAACGTGTTTAAAAATATTATACAATTACGGTTTACATGGCAAACCGTAGTCAAATCAACAATATTATCACGGTTTGAAGATAAAATTGTGATAAAATTAGTTTTAAGATCACGGTTTGGACAAATAATGTGATTAAAAATACTATACGATCACGGTTTGCTCAAAAAACCGTGATTAAATTAACTTTACCATCACGGTTTGGACAAATAATGTGATTAAAAATACTATACGATCACGGTTTGCTCAAAAAACCGTGATTAAATTAACTTTACCATCACGGTTTGGACAATTAATGTGATTAAAAATATTGTACGTACAACCACGGCTTGCCCAAAAATCGTGATTAAATTAATTATACCATTACGGTATTTAATGTGACTTGCCACATGACACCATCTCCACAACCTCCCAAATCTTATCCCAACATGCATTTGCTATGAATTGAACCCTCAACCTCTCAAGTCTTATTCTAAGACTCAACCACTATGCTACCTAAGTCTTTCTCACATTTTAAAAAAAGTATGTATATGTATTACTCCCCCGTCCCTTTCATAGTGTGCACATTTCTATTTTGGGCTGTCCTTTAATAAATATATGTTTTGAAAAGTTAGTGGGTACATTTCCTATTTTGCCCTTAAAAGTAGATTCATTTTTAAAAAGTTAGTGGGTATTGTTATATTGATAATGGTAAGTAATGGAAAGTAGATGTAAAAGTTGTAAAAGTTGATGTGAGAGAAAAATAGTTGGACTTCTCAGGTAACACACTTAAAAAGGGACGGAGGGAGTATCTTTTCATTTATTCCCTTTTATATTACAACAAATATGTAATATATTTTGCATAAAATATGTATTGCATTATATTATGATATATTGTAATATATTATTTTACTATTTTATTTTATTTTACTTCATAGAAATTATACAATTGACGACGTAAATTTGGTTGCCGTAGATTAACCTTTGGCAATAACTAGTAATTTGGTAGACGAATTCACTAACAAAAAATTAGTTAGTGATATGTTCTCTCTTTGGCGACTAATATTTTTTGTCGCCATTATGTTTTTGACAGAATTCTATTTTTTTTTAACGGCACAAAAATTTACTAATCAAATATCGAAGATACAATATTAAATGGAACAAGAGATAGCATCAAAACGAGAAGCGACATCCCACCCGACGGCAATCATATGCCACTCGAGACCCAAAGGATTGGAAGGCTGACAAGAAGACAACCAAGCAATCAAATAAAACCTAAACTCCAACTACGGAAATCACACCTACAAAACCAGCACCAAACAAAAGAGCCAACGCCTGACAAGCAACAAGAGAAGCAGAACCTAAGATGCTACGACTAAACCCCAAATATCAAATTTTTTATCCGAATTCTAAACTCAAGACGCTACGACTAAACCCCAAATATCAAGCAGAACCCAAGACGCTACGTTTAAACCCCAAATATCAAATTTTTTATTAGCACCAATCACACCTGACAGAATTTTACTTGCCGCCAATCATTTCACACCGGATAATCTTTTGGCGCTAAATATTTCCGACTAAGCTCATATTTTGGTCAATAAAGGCATTGCATAAGGCGACAAACATTTGTTTCGTTGCCAAAAGTGATTCATAAGGCGACAAAATAAAAAAAAAACATAAAATAAACAATAAAATATTTACTAGTCCATCACACTTGTAATCTAAGTATGGTTAAAATAAGCAAACATGTTTTATTAATGTCGAAAAAACTTTGTTAATAAAGATTTTTTTTATCACGGTTGTAACAAAGCGTGGTGAAAATAAACACATTTTATCACACTTGCAATCGAAGTGTGGTTAAAATAGGCGAAACACGTTTTATCCCGATTGGAAAAATGTGATAAGAACGCTTTTATTACGGTTGTAACATAGCGTGGTTAAAATAAATACATTTTATTACGACTGTAGCAAAGCGTAGTGAAAAGAAATACATTTTATCACACTTGTAACAAATCGTGGTGAAAATAAACACATTTTATCATACTTGTAGGAAAATGTGATTAAATTAAGCAATTATAATCACAGTTCTTTTAGACCTGAGATAATTATTATTAATCACCACGATTTTATTAGCAAAGTGACATTAAAAACTCACCTTATATTTCTTTATCGCGATTTCATCAAAACCGTAATCTTTTAATTTTTCTTAATGTGATCTTTATCAATTATTCTAGTAGTGTAAGGCCATGTGATTTAGCCAAAAGATGAGGGTCGGAACGTTTACACTATAAACTCCGCTCGTCGTGAGGTAGTGTGATGGAGACGTGTGTACTTATTGATGGATCGAGTTGATGACACCACATAGTGATTAAGTCATCTTTGTTGCCCTCGTTTTTTATTCGAACTTTAATTGCACGCAATGTATCATGCATTGGTTAAAGAGACTTAATTTAATTTAGAGGGGATCGAAAAAGAAAACAAACAGTGAAAACAAAAGAAAAAGTGAGAACATTTTTATTTACACCTAAAGAAAAGGTTAAACGAGGACAAAAACCAAGTAGTGGTGGCGTTGCATATAAATGGTCCTTTTTGACATGAAAGTGGCAAAATATAAGGAAGAAAGCAAAAGCATGCACTACTAATCTTACCATCTTTATTTACCCAAAATTTATTGGTTGCTCTTGAACACCACCACATCATGTCCGATGTCTCAACATCTCTTAACACCACATATTTATATGGGATCTTCCAGATAGTGTTTGGACGCCGTTATATGATCAAGTAGAGATCACTGAATAATTTATCTGGGTTTCAAATAAAGGGCGTTACATAACGGGATTTTGAAGCTCCGATACTATTATTTCCTTATGTGTGAGCCGATATATGATCGTATCACCGATACCGTTACACTCCTGATACATCAATTTAAAACCCTATTGTGTATTGCATGTGTGTGTCTTTGGGAGAGAGAGCACGTCTTGGCAACTAGGGTAGTGTATGGGACCATATGTAAATCACTGGGACTAAAAGTAGTGCATCTTTTGAACCCATAACCCCCCAAAAAAGTAACAAAACACGGGCCTTAATTTAATCATTTGACAAACAAGACTGCCTAGCTACTTTGTATTATGTAAGTAATCAAAGGTTTAAAACAAAGCATTAACGTGGCATCAAAAGATTAATCTGTCTCTGGTCCCCTCCCACTCCAAGGGGTTAATTGGTGCATAAAGTCTCTAATCCTTTCGGCTAAAGAACCAATGATTTAACCCCAGTTGAAAAAATCATCATGTCTAAACAAAATAAGCTGAGTAGTTTATATTCACGAGACGCTGAACACACGCGATACATGTACCAGTTGATTTTTATTGAAGAATTTTTTTTATAAAAACTTATATAAAAGTTCTGTCTCCACTATTTGGTCAAGAGGTTTGGCAGCAATAGAATTTGGGAATTGGGGTGTGGAATTTTTCCAGTTTACTTAGTTTTTTTTTATGCTAAATGTTGGGATGCCAGCATATTGTTTGGGCTGTTTTATTTTTATTTATTTATTTTTTGTCCATAGAATTATTCGGTCCAGAGGTTAACTAAAATGCAAATACTAGCTTAATTTTACGTGTGACAATTCGGGAACACGAAAATGTGAGCCAGTCGCAAGTTATAATTTACATCGGTTGGTGCTCTCCCTTTATAGATAGAGTAGATTTCCAACTTCTACCGTTCTCTTGGGCTTTTATCGATTTCTGTGGATTGCAGTTAGTTGATGAACTTTGATCAGAGGTTTGGCTAGGATTTTCGAGCTGTAGGATCATTCCTCATCCATAGAAAAATTGCTAATGATAAATATATGAATGCATATCTGTCCTCGTAAATATTTTTGTTAAAGTTTTACTAACTTTTTTGGTATTATGTGTGTAATATCCACGCGTATCAGACACAACAGTTAGCAAAATTATAGTGCTAGAAAGGCGCTAGACTGTAATTTTAGTAGTAATTCTTTTATACCTTAGGATAATTTGGTTCTAATTATGGGGTCAAATTCACAAATGAAGTGACCCCGCTTGACCCAATGTCCCTTTGCCTATGCCTGTGATTGAAATGTCAAATTAAGTTGAGCAAATTTATTTAGAAATAAACATGGAGACAAAATATGCCATCATAAACACTAGGTCTTTTCGTCCACAGGCGTCTAACTCAATCGGACATTTACCTGTACTTAACTACAAGATTCTGGATTCAAGTTGATGGAACAACAATCATTTAACTTCACTTACATATTAAAAAAAAAAAACACTGCTCACTTACACTACTTCATCATTAAAGCTGATGATTTCGCAACATATGCAATCGAAAGAACTAGGTCCTTTGGGGTTCAAAAGAAATGGTGTTTGAGAATCAATCTACGTGTTATTCATAGCTTTAACGCCTCTATTATGCCAATCACACATGTCAAAGTATCAGGCAGCTTTATTTCATTTGTTAAAGAAAGGGGACCATTTATAATACCAGAGAGATCCCATGTGTCTTGTAAGGAACCAGATTGTTTCTTGCTATAAAGTTTTGGACCTACATTATTTCCCTTATCTACCACCAAAAAAATACAAAGATTACTATAAAATCCCAAAAATAATGATGAGTATAAAGCGATAATATTTATTACCTACATTATGATTTCCCACATGCGGGTTTGAGGAAGGGTTGATGTACACAGTCTTACCGCTGCAAGCAAATTAAGAGGCTGTTTTTGAGAATGAACCCTTGACTTACAAGCCAAAACGGGCAGCTTTACCGCTGCACCAGATCTGCCTTCGAAAGCGGGCGTATGAGAAAAACAAAATTATCAGTGTAACAGAGTATTAGTTTGACACCATTGACTCAAAAAGTTAGGAAGTACACATTAGAAACAAATGAATGACAAATATCATTGTTCCACATTTCCACTTCTCTCCCCAGCGGCTACAACCGGAACAACTGCTTGGAACACAAATCCGGACACGAATGTGTTTGCAGATCCTAATTCGTGAGTTCCAATGCTTAGCGTGTGTACCGCAGCTCTAAGAGGTCACAAGTTCATATCATAAGAGGTGGATCAAGGGTTATTTACATTCCTCATTGCCTCCAGAGTAATCAGCTTTTGTGTGTTTTCAACAATGGGAAACGTAACCATGATGTGTATGGAGACTTTTCTAACAGCAGCTACTGAAGAGCGAAAATCAATATGACCGAAGTTATTTGAGACATCTTACAGGAATTTTTTCAGTAACATTATGCCACAAAGCTACAGAACAATAAGAACAATGTATCAGCATTTTTAAGTGATACAGATGTGTCTTATATTGAGAACACAACTGGTGTTTTTCAACACGCAATCCAGGCACAATTGCAAGCACTTTTCACATTGTGGAGGCTCTTGCGAAACTTGAAAATCTGGATTGCTCATCTTGTAGAAGGATCTGAGGGTTTCCTTGTTCCACCTACACAAGCAAATGGAAGAGAAAGTTATAGATAAATTCACACTAGGAACACTATGAACTACATCTCCTTTGAGGATACAAAACATGACCAAGTTATATACCTCCAACTAAATGCATAGCCACACACATGAAACCAAGATTTTTTCTTTCCATGCTTTTTCCTCTTTCATTCTTTTTGGAAGGAGAAAAGTTAGCCGTGAATTCACGTACAATACCTATTACAACCCTCACATTAATCAAATTCTAAATGAGAGAGTCTGTTATTATGCCCCGTCTAAATCATGGTTATTTCTCAACTTTGAGTGGCCTCTATGGATGTCAACATTATGGACTCCTATACTCCTACTTAAGTAAACTAATTTCTTTTTGCTGGGACGTTGGTGCACCTCTTGTAGCTAAATTACTTAAGTACTCTACGGTTAGTTCATTCATTCTTCTTCTTCTTCTTTTTACGTTCAGCAAAAAAGTATACACCTCTTTCTCATAACTATCTTAAACCAAGGTAGAAATGAAATAGAAAGATTATCATCATTCCCATCTAGAGGGATCAACCAAGTCCACGGTCTCAACTAAGCAACAAAAGTGAATCTTTTATGCTGTTTTCACCATTAATGGTGCAGGTCCGACATGGTCTGTTTGCCATCAAAAGTCTACTTCTGTAGCCACTGTTCAATGTCGCTTAAATTTTGAGAGATGGCTTGAGGAGAGTGCCATTTCAACTACAAAATGACTGTTTTGTATTCGCAGCATTGTTTCTAAATTACAAAAGCAAGTAGCCAAGTACAAATGTACAATCAAATACGATCTCCCAGAAACCCATGTGCAGTCTGAAGTCTCGCCAACTTGCACATAAATCCCAAGAACCAAAGTCCTGCAATGTACTGGCAGCCTCCCAGACCAAAAAAATGTAGTGCTAGCACAGAAATTCTGCCCAACTTGCACATAAATCCGAAGAACCAAAGTCCTGAAATGTACTGGCAGCCTCCCAGACCACAAAAAAGTAGTGCTAGCGCAGAAATTCTGATTCACAACACTTATTTTAGAGTCGAAGAGAGTAAGACCAGAGTCACCAGTATTCATGAGTCCATAGAAAAGTTTCTACGGTAATCCTTTCTTTCAACCTTCATTACTCATTTTTCCTAACTTTATATATCTCTCCCAGTTCTGGATAGACTTGTTCACTTAATTTTGTCGTGAACCTCAAATCTATGGCAACCACAAAGACCTTCTAACTCCATTGTATGGTCAAAGTCCACCCAACAAGGTCCTTGCAGTCTCCTATCTGAAATCCCTTGGAGCTTAAATTGAAGTTTTCTTGTTTTCAATGTCAAAATCATAGAGGTAAAGTTTTCAAAATAGTAAGCATACCAGGACCCCTTGATCAAATATCAGGATATTGTCCATGTTCAGTACTGTGGAAATGCGGTGAGCAATTGTGATCACTGTCATGCCCCTGCATTCACTAGAGATGGCATTCTGTAGCTTTGAAGCTGTTTGAGTGTCTACATTGGCCGTGCATTCATCCAAACAGAGTACCTGAATAGTATTGTCAGTATTAGTACAGATTGTTTTCTGAGCGTGGGTTTTGTGGACGTTTAACTCCTACCTTAGAAGACTTGAGAAATGCACGCGCAAGGCAAAGGAGCTGTCTTTGACCAACAGAAAATGAAGTTCCAGATCCTTTTATGTGGATGTCTAATCCTCCTGCTGCTTCTACTTCCTCCTTGACATGACATTTTTCTAGAGCCTTCCAAATTTTGAAGTCATCATTCACCCGGTATGGATCTAGGTTAGCCCTGAAAAGTTGCACAAAGTGCAAGTGCATGCGCCACTTCGTTATCAAACGTAGTTAATGTCATGGTAACACAACCAACATAACAATGCTAGGAGAAGCATGTCACTGTATCTCAGAAGGATCCATTCACTGCCCAAAAAAAAAGAAAAAAGAAAAAAGAAAAAAGATTTTCCCTATAGAAGCGGAGCTCTGCAATTGATCCTGTGAGCCAGGTTACTCTACTGCAAAAGATGAGTCAGGTAACTACATTGTTTGCAACAAAGAAAAAATCTACCCTCTCAGGTTCAGCTAGGCATGCCGTCTCTGGCATGTGTAGCATGTATCGATCAATCATTCCATATTTGTTCTGCCTCCAACTTATCCGCAAACTCTTTTAAGTCAATCTTAGACCCATAGCAACAATGGAAACCCATGCAAGGAAGAAAGGTGAAAAGGAAGACTCCCCATGCACTGTTGCTTGTATGGTACGGGTCCAAGAACAACTTGGACTTTTCTTGGGGTAAAAATGGTTGGAGGACAAATTGGAACCAAAAAAATACGAGTATCAAAGGTTGATATTACCTCTGTACATGCTAGATATACCCAAAGCGACATGCCTTCCTCAATCTAATTGGTAAACCTTCTTTTGGTCCCAAAACAAAGGCAACTACTTTCTTCGGCTTTTGTAACAAAGTAACATTGTTCACATTGTCAATTGCAGCTCTGCATTAGGAAAAGCTTTGCTGCTACAGCAAACAGTCATCTTTCTGCATCGCCGACATTTTTTGTTTGTTTCTTTTACCTTTTTTCTTTTCCAGAAAATGGTTTGGTTAGGCTTCTGTTTTAATTGCTCATAATATTCTCTTATGTTGTTTCTGTTGGTTTTGTGAATGGTACTTTCCCATGTTGAATGAACAAGCAGTGATTGAATTTATATTGTTGCTATACAGGCATTGAACTATACCTTAGGGATCCTTCAAACAAGAAGGGAGTCTGGGGAACAACAGCAAAACGTGATCGGAGATGTCTCACAGAAACATCAGCGATGTTCATGCCGTCCACCAAAATACGTCCTTGCGACGGAGGGTTCAGGCGAAAGATGGCGTTCAACACACTAGATTTTCCTGCACCCGTTCTTCCAACAATTCCAACCTGATAGAGTACATTTATAGTAAGTTAAACTCAAACCATCAAGAATTTCTAAATTTGGAAAAAATTACTAGTTCAAGACCTTATCTACTGATAAAAGTTACATATATCAGAAAATAAATGAAAATTACCTGCATGCCCCCAGGAATTATGAAGCTGACATCCTTCAATGCAGCAGGCAAAGACGGGATATATCTCAGAGTAACATTCTGAAACTCGATCTGTCCTTGAAGTGGCCAATCCGGGTCTAATTGTTGACAGCCATGGAGTTCTTCTTGAGGAATGTCCATATACTGGAGCCAGAAAATCCAAATGTTAGTTTTCAGCTAAAAAATACATATGCAAACTACTTTCGATCCTCATACCTCAAGAACCCTCTCAACAGATACCATTTCCTTCTCTGTTTCAGTGAAACTCGTTAAAAAACTTCCCAACAAAGAGACAACTGGGGCTGCATACGAAAGAGCCAAACCTACCTGTAGATGAATATATCAATATATAATCTTTCGTAGCAGATGTGGACACACACAAAAAGATTGTTCATGGACCAAATTGCTAGAGTAGTCTAGGGCGTGAGAAAGCTTACCAGACCCGGGGTATCCATAATAACTGGGAAATTGCCTCGAGATCCAAAGACAGCCATCAGAGCGACGAACGAGATAACAAACGCCGCTAACAACTACAAAGAATTACCGGTTACTAAAAATTACATCTGGATGAAAGTATTGTATCATGCCACTGGCAGTTAAAAAGTTGTGACACATACCTGAAGGCGCAGGGAGAGCCACAAACTTGCTATTATCTCTGAGTAAGAAGTTCGCTGATAAGTTGTCAAGTTCCTAGTAAACTTATCCATGAAGAAACCCTGTAAAAGAACAATGTCAGTTGAAAGTTAAAATTAATCAAAAACATAATCAACTGCAATTATTTTCCGGCTATGGTTGGTCAAAAGAGGTTGCACCATGTTACGTTCCTCAGGCCCCAAAATTTGCAAATAAACACAATATCTTTTCACTTAGCAAATATGCACTAGAAGATGTCGGCATGTTACGGCGAAAAGGTGTTTCGTTTGTCAACTTACCCCTTTCCTATCTCTCTGCTCAAGCAAACAAATGAAAGAAAGGCATGTTTTCACTCCCTTACATTTTCCAAACCCACACATCGTTCATCCTTTTGAATCCCTCCATTACCTCATCCATACCTGAATTTTGAGCTAGTTTTCAAATGATCTTGATGAGCCTAGGCCAGGTCACAAGTGTTAAATCTATAAAATACTTATGATTCCATAGAATAAGCATCAATTTAGTCCGAAATGGCCACCTCAATCGGACCCATCCAAGCAGAGACATATACTGACACTTAGTGAAATTTGAAGTGGCTTTACTATACGAACCTGCTCAACAACATCAATATCTGCAGACTAATCTCTTATAGTATTAAAGTCAAGCTTTAAGCCTCTCACGGAACTTCAAAAAACAACCAGGAACCATTCTAGTTGAGCTTATTTTCACCAACTTTATTTTATGTCACTTAATCACCAAAACAGAACATAACAAGTTTATTTTGGAATGTGAAGAGTCCTATCAAACCAGTAGCAGCCATTTCTTACCTCGGACTTGAATGCCCTTAGAGTAGAAGATCCATCTAGTGTCTCTGTAAACGATGCATAAATCGGTGAACGAGAAACACTATCTAGCCTCCGCAATTCACGAGACGTAGACCTGTAGTAGAACTGAAGAATCTTTGATTTAGTAGACTACTCTATATGCTTATCCAGTATTGCTTCCAGCATAAGATTATACTTGTATAGAAAAATTTACTTCATATCGATAAGAAAAACATTTCTTGGAAACGACTCAAAAAAGGAATGAAGTATCACAGAAACCTTTCAACGAGGTGAAGCCGCCAAGGTATTAATTACTTGTCTCTGGTGGTGCTTTCTAATCCCTCTAACACTGTTTTATGCATAAGAGGCCAGCACTTTAGCTGCTATGATATTGCCCTCCTATTGTCTTTCAGAGAAAGAAAAATTCCTTCATTCAACCCAAAATTTGACCTTCCAACATTTATAAAGTTAGGGCATTTTAATTGCACATACATCCTTTGGCCAAAAAGGATATAGGTATCTGGCCCCTTTTGTTGGGGGATAGAAGTCCTGGTTTGGTTTCATAACGGAGTTATGGCATACTTATGTTCTATGTCTTAAACTGTCGTGTTTCCTTTACCCCGTTTATTTCATTAGGAAGAGATCTTGGCAAAACCCCACTTGTGACATGGTATCTTAATAACTGAGAGGTGATCAGAACCAAAAAGAAGCTCTATATTTTCATTTACAGAATCCAAATTTTCTTATTCCATATCTGAGAGCCATTCATAGTTTAGACCAACATTTGACCCACACAGCACTTTCTTCCTTGCAGGAAGGAACTGTTTCGATTCACACACTAACGTGAAATGGGATTAAAACAGCAATCCAAAATACTAACACTAAAGATACAACAATTACCTGGACTTTGCTGTAGACATACCACAACGGTAATAATAACAACAGAAACATGACCTGTACATTATATAAGCTTTTGTCAGACAAGGAGTAAATCAGGAACAGCTAAACAACGGATATTAGACGATGAACAAGCGCCAAAGGGAAAAGGAATCATTACAAAGTACCTGAACATATGACAAAACAATAGCAATCCCCAAGAGGCCAACAAAATTAGCCAGAAGAATGTTGAGAATAAATGGAAGAGCGTCGTCAATGGTATAAAGATCTGAAGATAACCTACAAAATATAATCCATATGAAAATGCAAAACTGATGGAGTAATCTCTCATAGGCATTAATGCTACCTGTTAAGAATTCTTCCACTTGGTGTCTGATCAAAGAAATTAATAGGTGCATCAATAAGCTTCTTTAGCAGTTTATCATGAACCCGAATAGCAGCACGTAAACCGCCAAATGCAAACGAGAATGCCCTTGTTAATGTTAGCAAGGAATTGATGGCACAGAATATACAGAGCACAACCTGTTCCACCAGTAACAAAGTTAACCAAAAACAGTCATATGCTTCTCACTGTTCTCTACCCATTGTTCCAAAAACACTAGCAATTCATTTAAGGAAAACAGTTGTCCAGAAGTTAAATTATAGGTTTCCGCAGTTCTTCTATTTACTGCAAGATGAAATGAAGTCACTAATTTTTTTTCTCACAATTCCATTTTCAAGAAAAAGTTGAGGTATGCTTGAGTTTCGCTCTCACAAGTACAAACTAAAGAAATCAACAGATTACCAGGTAGAAGGATGTGGGATAGCCCTTTTTATTGGTTCCAGTTACGTCAACCCAAAATGAGAGCCACAGATCATTGCCATTGCGAGAAGCTTGCATCAAAAGTGCAGAAAAGGATGTGGGATAGCCTTTTTTATTGGTTCCGGTAACGTCAACCCAAAAAGATAGCCACAGATCATTGCCATTGCGAGAAGCTTGCATCAAAAGTGCAGAGAGGCATGTTACAACTGTAATAAACCAACCAGCAAATGCAGCATAATGCCTGCAAAAGATAAGAATCCACACTGTCAATCTTACAATAAAGCTTCATAACTAACTAGAGAGGGAAACTTTAAAAAACCGAATGCACTGTGAGAAACAACATTTCCCTGGATTATTCTTATAACTCACTTGTATACGGTGGGTTCGACTCTGCCCTCTTTCCTTAGCTCGCCTTCAATAACCAGTTCTGCTGCCTCAGAAACATGTATGCAATCACTCTCTGGAATAGCAGTTTCTTTGGCTTCTGTAGAAGTATTTCCACTTCTTTCTTGTGCATGAACGTGAGACCAGATGTCGTATTCTTTTAAGGGCGAGAATTCTAAAGATGAGGTTGACAAGTCAGCTGGATGCCCAACCCACTTCACGCGTCCTTTATCCATCACAACAACAATATCAGCAGATGATATTGCCTGTGGAATGCAGAAGAAAATAACTTGTCAATTCCTTCCCAATATCGAAAAGGAAAAAAATGTCACTGAAGCAATAAAATACATTAGAATGTTTTCTAAATGAAAACGTAGTATTCACGTTCTGCTTCATCGTCGAATCTTATTATACAGTAGGATGACATAACTGAACTATATTCCTAAGCATAGCTCTCCTGAGATGATTACTTATCACTTATCAGAACCAAATTACCAAGGATGAACACAATAACTGAATCTATCAGTGTCAAATTAAGGAGATGAAGTAAAAAGAATACTATGCCACCCACAGTCCAGCTCCACCCATGGCACATGCTCTGCCAGAAGCAACATCCCTTTGTGTTTCATATTGAAGGATTACTTCACTTGTGAAAGAATATAAACCACAACTTTGCAGTTCAATATTGGGAACTTTTCTGTAATCAATTTTGAAGATAGTTCTGTTCTCAAAATGTTTATTTATGAAAAATAGAAAACTAATTTTACTCCGATTTCGAATATAATCATCAATATACAAATTCTCCATTTCCTCCTGCCACAGAAGTAAAAATAAAAAATTAGAGTGTCCATTGATTCATATATTCTCAAAGTCGAAATCAACCTGGATATTATGAGTGCAAAGAATTCGTGTCTGTTGGTTCATAAGAGGACCAAGAATTGCTTCATATAAAATCCAGAAAGCAACTTGTGCATCAACTGCACTGAGGACATCATCAAGCATGATTATATCGGACCCGCCATAGATAGCCCTGTTCCATTTGAAGACGGCACGATCATTTCAAGAAAACATAGAAAATACCTTAATCCAGTATTCCGTTGTCAGAATGCGATCAGTTTGGGTTATGATGTTACCTGGCCAGAGCAAGACGAGCTCTCTGTCCACCTGATAAGTTCACTCCTTTCTCGCTAATGTTACACGAATCACCTCCAACCATTTGTGCAATATCGACTTTAAGGGCACAGGCCTGTAATACATCTGAGTATCTGCTCAAAGTAGCAAAAAGCTCCAAAGTTGGAAAACGAAAGAGAGGTTCCATGATAATGTCTTGGAAACAACACACGACATAGTTTTGAAGTGTTTCTGGGGTTACCTCACTGGATCGTAATCCTTCCCAAACAGAATATTATCACGGAGCGTTCCAGAAAGAATCCACGGTACCTGCAATTTCAAACAGCAAAGGAAAGCATAAGACATTATCTTAAGACTATGTAGGAATGGTGTCTTAAAGTTTGCGAACCTGTGGCACATAAGCCATTGATCCACTTGAATATACTGATCCACTGATGAGCCTCATTTCTCCCAGAACCAAATTTAGTAGGGATGATTTACCTGAACCAACCTGTTTATCAAACACAATAAAAAGATGCAAGTAAACCAATCTTAATGGACATGAGGGGAAAGAGAAGGGTGGATGCAACAACTGATTCGAAATGATCACTACATGGACATTAATCCGCCTTGTAGGTTTGCTCTGATGAATCAAGTAATTGACAGATCAGAGACATCCACTTTTTCCTACTCTGCCTAATATGTACAAAAAACCAACTGTGGAAAAAACTATGGCATTCATTATACATATAAAAGGATCATTTCTTGTTTTATCAAACCACCCAAGCAGAAGATATTAGAATGGTGTAGCAAAGCAGATACATTGACGGGAACTGCCACCACATTCTAGCTAGCTTTGAGTAGTTCCCTAAGAGAGCTATGGCTAGGGCACAATGCAGGACTAGTTTAGAAAAAGAACAAGAATGATACTGACAACAAAGAAAGAGAGTAGAAGGAGAACTTCAGGCACAGATCTAACCTCTCCAATAACTGAAACCAATGAGCCCTTTGGTAGGTGTAGAGTCACGTTATCCAATATCAAATCCAGATCCTGTTTATCACTGCTTGACCAAGTACAGCTTGCATCATGGATGGCAATAGCCATATCAGAGTGGTCTTTAGAGCAGGACAATGATGGAGACTTTCCCATCCGTTCAAGTTCACGATCATGCTCAGGACAGGAGAGGAATCTGCTTAACCGCCTGATAGATATAATGGCCTGGGATGAAGTGAAAAGCGCAAATAGTTACTCTAACCAATAATGGTTAAATATGAAAAGGCAGTTCTTAAGCAGTCAAGGCATGTACTCACATCAATCAACCCATTAATGACCCATGGAAATGAATTCAACGGAGAGATCAAACTATTAAACAAAGCTAGACAAGTAAAAACCTGCAAGCAAGATCAAATTTCATTAAAAGCTAAAATTTCACCAAGAAGAAATAGTTGTGGGCAAGAAAAAAAGTATAATACCGTTGCAGCATCAAGTTGGTGCCCCATCAATGAATAGAGACCAAATGTGAACAAAGAGAAGAGAGTTGGTGTTGTTGCCCAAAAGAATACACACCATGCATCCAAATACTTTCGAGTCTAATGAAAAGGTTAAGGAATTATGTTAGATAGCTGGAAGGATAAAGGCATGGAAAATATTGCATTACAACTACAAGCAATTTAAGTATCATTTGTACCGATAAGTGTTTCACTTCCAATGATCGGGTCTCCATCAACCAACTAGTAAAAAGAAGCTCCCAGGCGTACATTTTCAAAGTCCGAATATATGTCAAAATTTCCCCCGTCCTCCTTATCCTGCCAAAGTGCCAAAGAGCAAACACATTCAAAAGCAAAGAAAATTCAAACAAGGAACTATTTCAAACGAATACCATACGTAAGAAGAACCACAAATAAAGAGAACAAACTGTAGGTTCATGTGAAAACCCCAAAATATGGCAAGTGCAAAACAGTGCCAACGAATATCCACTTGGCTACCAATTGAGTTGGTTTCTTAAGTGGCCTCCGGAAATGATCCGAGTATCGACTTTCTAAATGGTAATTATCTATGTTCCCTTAGCAAAGTACTTCCCTACATATGCTTTCTAACTCGTACATTTATTCATTAGCTTGCTGGCTAGAAACTACATGTTCGGGAGATGGGGCAGTTGTGTCACCATTTTTCTTCGAAGCTTAATGTATTTGGAAATGGGCCCGACAATGAATATCAAGCTATTCAAAACCCTAACAGTCATTCATGCACAGACACAAACTGAATGCAAACTAAAACATGTTAAAATGAAGATACTTAAGTCCAAGATCTTCCAAAACCAGAGCTTTGATACCAGTCAGATCACCATTTTCCTTGAAAGCTTAAATTGTTACGTAATAGACCCCAATATGTAGATTGAGCTATCAAAAAGGCAAATAGAGTAGAGGCTGGGTAATAAATAATCATTTGAGGAGAAAATCAGTAGCAAGCTAATTCTTTGACCGAAATAAAATTACATAAATTAAACAACACACCTTTCATCCTTTTGCTCCATCATTTTGTTGGTGGCAGTTGCAATCAATTTAGCTATCCACTTGTTGACTACAAAAAAAGACATTCACTAATTAAAATTTGTACACCGATGAGAGACAGAAGGCCACAACAGCTTGGACATATAACATAAGAATGAGAAGCGTACTTGACCAGCATATACCTGGTATTAACAAGATGGTAATCGCAAGTCCAGAAAGAAATGCATACTTGACCTGTGTATACAATAGATACAATGCAACTCCAATTTGAAAAGGCAAGCTGAAAAATTAGCACAAGAGTTACAATTGTTTGAAGAATCAAATCAAACGAATCATCTGTAGATTAAGGAAAGGAAAGAAAATCATCATACTCAGAGGGAAAGAGTGGGTTCTACATCCCTGGAAGAGTTGTTATGGTACAGCTACCAATACCATGATGGAGCAATGTTACAATTGTTCTACTGCCATTATCTACTCTAGAGTGTTAGATGCTGCAGTCAAAATGTAAATGAGGTGATGGATATGTTGAATTTTCTGAGGTACTAATACTATCCCACACAAATGTCGTCGTCTATTTGCTTATGCTTGTGAAGACAGTAAGATAGGAAGGGAGTTTGGAGCAAAACGAATTCTGTCTAGAGTCTAAAACCATCTCCATAACCATAAGTATGTCTAAAGGGTGGAGCAATTGTCTTATGGGAGACTGTTCCATCACTGTTGATAAGAAATGGAGAGGTCCGGGAACAACCAAGAACATATTCATACTTTATGGAACTGGAAAAAATAATTGCAAAAGAAGGGGTTTCCCTACTATTTAGCCGTTAAAACTGCATTTTCGAAGTACTTGTCTACGATAGAAAAACTACCTTAATGGGCAAAACTAGCTAAACTAACTCCAAGAGAACAGAGGGCATATGTAGGTTTGAAAGAAAAAGGAGAGATAAAACCTAACCTCCACATATCATGGAAACTGTTAAGCAAATTAACAGTTCGATCAGCATCTATAGACATAAATGTCTGAATCTCCCCTTCAGAAAATTTTGATCGTTCTGCTAGGGTAACGTGTAGGCACTGAGAAGAATGCACAAACATAAAATGTTCATAAGGAAAAAAATTTAGTTCGAAAAAGTAAAACTAACCGATAGAGAATTCTATGAGAACACAAAAGCAACGATATGAAGTCGAAGAGTTTCAGCATCCACACATTAAAGTTGAGAGAACAAAGAAACTGAGACCATTCACATGTTGGAAAGAGTTGCTAAAACATGGAACAAGCAATTCATCTTAACTTATACTGTAGAAGCATGCATACAAAAGGACAGTCAGCACACCATAATTAATAGAACCAGACTGTCAACGAATTGACAGCATCAAAAGCAACTAGTGATCTACAGATCTTAGAGAAATATCAGAATAGCCCACATCAATGAAGCTATTTTGGAACTCAAGTGGAAAAAAACAGGTCTTTTAGTCAAAATAGCCATTGGAATTATGTAACATAACCCAGATCATTGAAACATCCTAGCTGTCCTACCCATAGTGTTTTACAGGGTAAGAGGGTTGCCATACTTCCCAATGTTTCCTTAAATGACCAAATTTCTCAGCAAGCAGCATAATTGACTCGGGCGTTCAACCTATATCTGGCGTTTGGTTTGCCAAAAGGAAGAAAAGCTAAGAAGTCAATCAATTTTCACATTTAATGGAACTACTATGGGTTTCCCTCTAGTTGTACGCTACACCCTCATCATATTACAGCATACTTAATATACATGCCATGTTTATAGACAAAACAATGACTTTCCTCCATGGTGTTATGAACATCCTCAAATTAATTGGCTGACAGGGCGCGAGGCAGACTATATTCTGTCATATAAAAATCAGTTGACAAAGTAGTTGTCTACCACGAAATGTTTGGTCTACTTCCTGCTATTGGTTGGCAAAATGTGTAGTAAAATGATAATCGCGAATACCCAGAGAAGTGTCAAAAATGAAGAACTGCTAGTAGTCTAGCAGAGTACGAAGGACGGCTCATTTCTGTTCATTCAGTCGCTCATCATTCACAAGATGTGCATAACATATCAATAGAAAAAGGATAAGATGTACCTTCTGATATATGAGAGTCATAACACTAGCTCGTTGCTTCAACTTTAGCTTGGAAAGACGAAAACTATACTGCGTATCAAGGAAGGACCTGAACAATTGAGAAAATAATCTGAGGATATTACACAAGGGAACATGAAACCGGCAAATACATAAAAACTACAGAACAATATAAAGGAATCTAGGGTGTAATATGACTAGAACTGGAAAAACAATCATACTAAGAATAGTCGCAAGTAGATGAATATGAAGGTGAATATCAACTTCTATACGCACATAGCTAGGCTTCCTACAATCTAACATTAATACCATAAACCATGTCTATAAGAATTAGACTGAGCTTACATTCAAGAGAAAAGATAAAATAAAAAGGGCTGCACCAATTGTGCGGTTTCATGAGCAACTTATGTTTTCGAATAGAGGAAGGTGGATCCCAATTCTTCCATCTGTTACTCTAGACAATCTTCTCTCTTTCTGCTTTAGCAAATAAACATTACATTCTAGTAACTTAAGTTATAATAATTACCTCCTAGGCAATTTGTCTCCGCTGGGGAAAAAAAAGGAAAATGAAATCCAAAATTGTTATATTTACCCACAACATTTTGGAAGGTGATCTTTTGAACTTTACACGACGAATCTAAAATTTATCTATTCTTATCTATGGAACCAGTATGAAATTGATAGGTTAATGTAATTTTTTCAGGAAGCAATAATGGATCATAATGACACCATCATATTCGGAAACTAAGACGTACTTCAAGATAGATGAAAAACCCAATGACATTGCCAGAATATATCCATCCGAGCCCTGAGAACCTGATTAAAAATATAAAAAAATACAAAACTAGTTTCGTCAACTGACCGAAAACCATTATAGTGGATACTGCAATCCTTTTATAGGCCAAAAAAATAGGCATGCGCACAATGTTAGACATCAGTCATATAATGGAATGAAGCATAAAAAAAAGAGGTCAGAGCATGCCCACTACATAAAATGCCACAAAGAGTGAGAATATACCCCTACGTTTGTGATGGATATCTAGGACTAGCAGGGTTAATGGACCTCAAACTCAAAGTAATAGCCAAATAAAAAGGATTACTAAGCAACAGTTTTCTGTTTAATCTAAAACCCACAAGGGGAAGTTGCAATCACTTATGGGGTAGTTCTCCACATGAACTTTGACAACGAAGTCAAGGAACATAAATGTTTAAGAAGCAGCTAGAACTGAATTAGTATAGAACGATAAAACCAACCAGAACAGGGAGTCATGCCTCAAAGCTACCCTCACTAACATGGTAAAAATAATGAGCACAGTTTCTCATCAAACTGCACATCAACATTTTACCTCAGTGCTCGGAAATTTTAAAACAAAACTGTGTAGCTCTTTTTTCCGTTATCGGGAATGCTAATGTGAAGCACTTTTACTTATCAGCAACACCAATTTGCAGCATTAAACTACAAAAAACTTACAAGGTAGCCTTTGAGAAATATATCGATTACTTCAACGATGTACTCTCAAATAAAAAGAACTGAAACAAAAAAATTTTGGTAAATTCATATTGTTGGGGCTGACTTAATCTAATTTAGCAACCACCCAATTTTCATTTCTTATTACTAATTTTATTTTATATCCTTGTGATAAATGAATGTTTTTTTGCCGATCAGAAAGAGTTTCACGAGAATAGCTAGGATTGAAGGATTAGAGATCCTTCTTTAAAGTAAAACACCCAGGAAACAAGAATCATTGAAACAAGGAGCACGATAAAGCTTCTCTCTCTCTCTCTCTCTCTCTCTCTCTCTCTCTCGCACGCACGCGCGCACACACAGCCTCAACCCTTTGCTCATTTATTACTTCATTTGAACTTCGATATGCAAGCAGCTAATGAGAAAAGACACAGCAGGAAATTTTTAAAATCCCTATTCACTGATATGACTGTAACTTTACATTGCTGTCCAACAAACAAAGCATTCCTTTACCCCTTGAGTGGGACCAATTGTGAAGTGAAGCATTAGACCTTAAATACAATTCTGATAGAACTATTGGATTCAAGTACACAACGCACAATCCCATGTTTTTAATCATCTGATTTAACAGGACAAAAACTATGAATAGAGTACAGAACAGGACAAAACTGCCCAACATTTTTTTCCGTAATAATCCATTTTGAAATGGACAAGACCTCTGCAGAAAAATTTTATCTATAAACATTTTAGCCATGTTATATACAACAATCACCCTCGTCCATTGCAACTAGATTAAGATATTTTAACAAGCAAAGACTAGGATGAAGAATATATCAACTCATGCACTCAAATGGAGTTCTATAACAAATGGCATGCAAAATGGTCCAAATGGTAGAGTTCTGAATGGTGATTTTTTTGCAACCGGATCTAAATAGTTGTGACATTCCTAAGAGCTTTTCAACATTTTGGTATTAACCAAGACTCCTATTCTGCACCCCAATTAACCGGAAAAGAAGTTTGTTAAAGCATCCAACTCAAAACCAATTGGCTATGAGTCGAGAGGCCGCCCATGCTCATATCACAGTTTTGGAGATGATAATTAACTAATATGGGACAACTCTAACAAAGGTATTTGTAAGTTTTGACACATGGATCACATTTCGAGTCTCTTTTCAGCATGGCAAGAATAAGACATTCAGAACTGAATGCAAGAACATGTCTAACATATAAACCTCGCTGAAGAAACAGAAGCAGCTTATTGAGAAGCAGCGGCCCAACAAAACCCATACAATCATTAAACACCTGCAAAAAGTTAAATATTCATTTACGAGGAGAATATTAAAATAAAAAAGGTATTAGTATTGAAAAGCTTTGTTCTCCTTTTGTTTCCTTAATATGTTCTTAAGCTACAAATACTACAAAATATCCAATATGAAGTGTCAGAGCATGTTATCTTGACAGGCCACTATAAAAGTATCAGACTGGTGCCTTCAGAAGAAATACGTTGTGTATTTCGTACATTGAGTTGAAATATGGAATTTCAGAATTGTATTTACTGACACTGCCATTTGGAAACATGAAGATACCACTCCATGTCCAGAGTCTACCCATGTTTAAGGCTAGCGTGGATGCTTCCATGGATATCTAGTGGTGCAGATACCAAAGCCCAAGCCCGTTTCTCGCAGGTCTACCAGTGCCGGCGCCGAAAGACGGCCCAACCCATGTCCTTGTAGTTGGATGATGATATTAGTGGGCCCGGCTAGAGATTTTATCATTAGTATTTATCTGGTCATTAGTATTTACCTAGTTTGCTATTTAGCATATTTATCTTTAGAGTTTTATTTGATTGGTTGGGTGTTATTTAGGGTTTCCATGGATCACTTTGTGGGAGGCTACTTATAGGGACTCTCATAATTTGTTTGAGTCATTGATTGAATGAATAAAAATATCATTTCTTGAGTTGGCATAGGGATTCCAATTCACGCTTAGGTACAAGGATACCTAGGGTTTGTTACTTGTGTTACATGCTATAGGAGAGGAACAAGTGAAGCATGTCCTCTCGCTACATCGAGTACCTCATCAATATCCTTCCACAAACGTACATATACACATAGGCAGACTTCAACGCATAATCTCAAATTCACATAGATTACAGTCATCTAAATGTCTTGCACTTATAACGAAGAGAGTGCAATGAATAGAACCCCCAAAACCAACGACGATATTGAAAAGTTCACTATACTTCATCCTGACAATGTTATCAATCGTTTTTCCTCTTTTGTGCAAGTTACAGATTTTATTAGGAAATATATGCATTATTGTCCAGAAACGTCTTTAGGCATCACATCATGCAGGAATATGTCCCACATTGATTAATTATAACCTCCAAAGGTAGTATATGAGCCAGGGTGGCCTCTCCACTCATTGCCAATTGGTTTTGAGTTGGATTCTTTAACATGGTACCAAAGCTAGGTTTTCGGAGGCTTTTTCCCTTTGTTTGTGCCATAGTTGCACTTTGTTTCATTGTGATCCGTATGTTCCGGATCCTTGGTTGACCTCTCCACGTGCGAGTCAGGGGTCGCATGTGTAGGGGAGTGTTGGAATATGTCCCACATTGATTAATTATAACCTCCAAAGCTAGTATATGAGCCTAGGCAGCCTATCCACTCATTGCCAATTGGTTTTGAGTTGGATGCTTTAACACATCACAATGCATGAGGTGTATTTTTTCCAAGGAACCTTAGCCCACCGCATACTTTTTCACTTAATCTAGTGCAACTACCTTAACCGTCTCCTTCCAAATATCTGATACTTAAGGCTCCTCAGGCATGCCACTTGAGATCTCCCACATTGCCATTATCTAAAGTGCACAAATCACATACTTGACCAAATAGGTAATCAAAAGGCAAATGAAAACCATCAAAAGGCTGATACATTGCACAGACACACACACACACACACACACATACACGTAGCCTAGGCACATACGTGTCGATGAATAACAATGGAAGAAGGTAAACAGCAGCATGATTTTCGGCAATTGAGGAATGTAATCCTACTCACTAATGTAATGGAACGGAGGCCTTGAAAGAGCTATACATTGGCATAGAACAAAAACGTACTAAACAGTGTGCACTGCTTTTCCATTTTTATTCTGGAGATCGAGAAAATACAAGGAACAAAACTGTGATAATGTTACCTTTAGCACTCCTAAACGCAGATATGCCCATCCATATGCACGAAATATCGCTTTAAAGAATGAAGGATGAACGCAGTTATTTCTTTGTTGAGTTTGCCAACAATGCAGCAGCACATTAAGGGAAGAAAGTGGATCCATGTCATTTGGTAGCAGAAGCAAATCTTCAAAGTCAAGTTGCTTTACCACGCCTTGTTCCATTACAGAGTTGATAGATTTGAATGTCATGAGATACCAAAAGCCACGGCCAATTTCCTTCTGTAGCCAAGTAAAACAGAATCCGTAACAATTGATTGCAGTCTTTAGAAATGGAAACTGAAGAATGAAGAGCAGGAAAGAAAGAGCCGTGCCATTGGTATTTAAGCTTCACTTGTACCATTTGAACCTGCGAGACCTAATGTTCTGGAAGGAATCAGACCCACTACAGTGGTATCTATCCAACGTTGTGAAAATGGCACAACACTTTATAGATAGAGGTCCGATTCTAAGGAGTTTACATTCGTCAATATCCCAATTCTAGAATCATAATTGGGTTTGAATTAACTCATCTGACTGATAATAAAATATTAGAGTTCAACACCTGTAATCCTATATTAACTGGTATCTAAGATGCTAAAAGTCTAATCACTAATACTCGAATTCAAATATCAGAATCCAATCAAGAATCCTAATTTGTTTTAGAAATGCAGGCCTTCCTTTATAAAAGTACACTCCCTACATAGAAGATTTCTCTGCCCTACTAGAACTCAAATCCTTCGAACACTCTACCTTCTACAATCAATAAAGTAAAACACATTCTAGTGCAACTTGGTTCTTAGTTTCCTCCCAATAGTTTTCGAATCAGTTGAAGAGCAGGGTACACTATGAGATCCCACATGACTGTCGATCAATGAAATGAGACCTATAGAAAGAAGAAAAAAGGAAGGTACAGATAGAGTTGAAGTATGTTCTATAGTCTGGGTCCATTGTTTTGGGTCTTAAATTTTTTGCAATGTGACGTATATGCGATGTGTATAAGAAAATATGTCCACATGTAAGTTTGCTAACAGGCAAGTACTTTTCCAAACTCGATTAGGTTTCTAATAACAGCTTAACATTTTAGGTAACTTTCTCTGTTTTTGCTTAAAAGTTGACCTGAAAATATAACGAAAGGCGCCCCTATAAAATTCTTATGCAAATATATCTTTGACAATATAAAAGGGAAAATGATGGCAAAATCTATACAGAATCCTTGCAGCCTTCTTCAATGTCCAGTTCAGAGGAGAGAAGTGGCTCATCCATAGCACCATATTTGCTGCAAGTAGGCACATCAATTGTCACAAGTCATGTTTATGTTAGTTAGCAAGCAGACTATACATCGGAAATGAGTAAGTAAACTTGTTTATACTGCAGCACTAAGGTAACTTTTGACAATCGCGAACAAATCGGGAAAAAAGTTTCCAGCCAAAACTGAACCAAACAAAAGAGAAAATGTCCTCATCCAACAGTTGTTAAATAGTTCAGCGTTTTATTCCAAATAAGAAGAATGTCATTCCAAAAAAAAAGAAACAACAACAAAAAATACATCCAAAAGGCTTTAGGTTCAGGGACGGTTTAACAGACTGACGCACAATTAGAAACAAGTACCTTAGCCTTACATGTACAGTATTTAAAGTTGATATTCAACTCATATGCTTAGCTGTTACCTTTCTTATTAATGAGTGTAATATTACCTTTCAATGCAACGATATGATTGGGAACCATGAAAATATATAAACCCACAATTTTGGCATTCAACAGGCAAAGAGGGCAAAATAAGAAGCAAGTTGGCTCACTTTAGCCAGTTGTATATCAATGACGATTTTAAAACAAAACAAAAAAAACTCATAATACAGGACGAAAAGTAGTTGGCATACTCACATCTGATGAAAAAGGAGAGTCCATTTGTAATACACTACTACTATACTAGAGGAAAAGTAAGTAGCATACTTACAAGTCACATCTGAGGAAAAAAGGAGAGCCCATTTGTAATGCCGTAGTATTGCCAGGTAACTAAATACACCAAAATTCTAATGTCTGGAACCCAGTAGGTCACAGTATCCGTTTTACTCATACAGTATATAAAGTCATGTAGACTTCAAATTTTGTAGCACTCTTTTTTTTTTTCAGTCCATAGATTTTTCCTTTCATCTTTCTGTCTTGCATGAGTGGTTCCTACATCATACATGTCAATTTGCCTGTGGGCAATGCTCACGATACATGCACTGCATCATATGCAATACTACATATTACTACTACACATCACATGCATATCTCATAGTAACCGAACTAGTGAGTGGTAATTAAGTGCAATGAGAACTGCATAAGTTAATTTCTATCCAACCAAATTTCATCTCTGTAACACGAAACAACACATTGGATAACCAAATGACAAAAATACTCCCTCCGTAACCATTTTGTTTGTCCACTTTTTGGCTTTTAGTTGTCCCAAAATGTTTGTCCATTTTGAGTAATGGATCAGAAGCTATAAAATCCCTTTTTTATTTATTTGAAAGGATAAAACTTTATTAATCATTGAGGAAACAAAGACTAAAAGGGAAGAAGAAAAACGGCATCCCAACTTGGGGAACAACCTCCCACAAGAAGATCGTAGCCTCTTCAGACCCCACAACCTCCCACAATCGAACACCAAAGGTCAAAAAACTCAGATCAAAAGGGGAGTGGTAACTTTTATAAAATCCCCTTGTGTTCCTCACCTTTTGGATAACAATTTTAAAAAGTTGAGGGGTAACTTTTGAAAAATTTAAGATTGTCGCAGTGAAGTGGTTCCATTCCCTTAAAATTATAGTCCCCAAATTTCTCACACAAAAATTGGAACAGAGGGAGTACCTGCTTATGGAGGATGTCCGCTTTATTCTGACAATGTTAATACAGATGCCAAACATGATATCCACGGAAAGCAAACAACTCTCATTAAAACATCTTGAACCCTGCCACATAAAACAACATATTTGAATCAAAATAGACACTACACAGTTTGAACCAGAAAATATCTGAGGTAGCTCAATCAAGCGAATAACCAAAAAAGAAACAACCAATTTTCGGTCAATAAGAGGAGATTTTCAGATGATTAATTCCAATACAGAAATAGGAGGCCGTCTTGCCAGTGGTTTTCTATCATGGACTGTAGAATTGATTGTGAACGTTAACATTGTCTTTAGATTGATTTGTTTTGCACTTGATTCAAGCATTTTAAATGACCTGAAGTCCAAGATAGAATATACAAAATACAAAGAAGGGATTTGCAGCAGTTGTATTATTAAATGGGACTCTCAATTACACCTTTGGCTTAAATTTAAGAATGCAACCAACATCTACTTCCACGATCAGCATGACCACCTCTTGCATGCTAAAATATTAATACAAAGAAAGACCTTAGCTTCTATCAAAAGAGCATCCTAAGAGACTATTTCTGTAAGCAACTAAATGATTGAGCTTTAGAAAGTTTCTACTTAGTATTCATATATGGAACGTCCTTCTATAAGTGAATCGAACCCATGGAACAAGATAATTATCAGGTAAGCAGTGAAATTGGCTGATTCCTCTAAAATCTTCACTTGTTATTGGGAATGTAACTTCAAAAATTCGAATTCTCAACTTGAATAGGAATCTTAAAACAATCAAACAAATCCTCTCGTATTTGACATTCAAAGCAATGAGAAACTCAGCAGAGAAACCCAAGGAAAAGTAAAGACAGTGGAAACTTAATGTGATGAAACTTGTCATTCCTCCTACGAACTAGAAGATTCCTTGAGAGTTATAAAGAAGGGGGAAATCAAGCTTCAAGTAATTAAACAAATAGAAGGCCAATAAAGGTACCTCATGTGAAGAAAAAGCTGTTAGCAGAAAAGGAAGTGCCAGTAATGCTTTCATGATCCACCAAAAGCACAAGATTCGGTTGCAAAAAATACCAAACCAGTTTCCAAAGTTTGAGAAAAGTAGAATGGTAACCTGCAAAATGAATACAAAGGGAAACCAAGAAACAACAATCAGAATAGAAGAAAGATGTGTCATGTACAAATGACATGGTCCTGTAGCGAGAGAGCTTACCCAGATAAAGAATTGAGAACCTCTGAAAAGCCACTCATGGTATGGACTACTGTTAGTATTTAGTGCATCTTTCAAAAGCAAAGTCATGTCAAGAAATGCCACGCTTGCCCCAAGAGCAGGTATAAGACGTAGAGCAACCTTCTCTAAAAGGTAAAGCTGCATAATTTTAGTCAACCATCATTATATAGAACACAATTCTTCATCCCGAGAATAGAAGCAAAGCCCTGCATTGCTACTTTTTATGCAAAGATACGTAGTTCTATAGAAGACAAATGACATTGAATGCAGCAGGTGTGCAATGAGCTGAACTTCCTTAGTTCTCTCAGCAACAAAACAGGTAGAGTTGTACAGGAGACAAGATAAGTCTTTTAGAAGGAGTAAAATAAATTTTAAGACCAAAATAACAACAATGAAAAATTTGATCATGTCTGATGGGGTCGTATACATAATCATTCTTTCCTAACCCCAAGCCTTGGTCGAATGGGAGCATAAAAAAAAGGCCTTACTCCTGAAGCTTGCAGGTTCGACTCCCACTGCCAGCAAAAGCCCTGGGGACCATTGAAGGTTTGCTCGGTTGGCCAGCCGTTCTCTTCAAGGCCCCAGGGTTATTCTTGAGGTGTGTATAAGCTAGTCTGAACACCCGGTTATCAAAATAAACTATCCTTCTCTCATATTCCACCCCTCTAATTTCTCAAAAAGCAAACATCTACTAACTTACCAACTTACCCCTCGATTACCTCTGGCAGTTTTATTAGTAATTCCAAGTACAATGATCACCACCAAAGTCATTGTATTGACTCCAAAACCTAGCACTGTAAATAATGTTAGGGAAAAGATATCACAAATTAGTGGGAAAAGTAATGCCAAAACGTATCGCAAACAAAAAGGATATATGTCACTGAAACACTCTGAGAATCTAGTCCCATCCCACACCTGAACACCAGAAAGACAAGGGGTAAAATTAGCAAGAAAAACAGAAAATCCATGGGTGCTCAAAAGTTTTTTTTTTTTTTTTGAAAACGGTGCTCAAAAGTTGAAGATAACAGTGAAAGGAATGTTTACAAACTCATGGGTTGCTCAAAAAACATCTACTAATAAAGAACAAACAAAACAACAGGATTCCAAATTTCATGTTCACTTCAGCTGATTTTCAAACCAGTGAAAACAAATGTGAATAATTGAAAAGTTTTTGCCTTTATAAGCAATTTCTCAAGTACCCAAAAATCCTTTGCTCTGCTTGGTCCAAGAGCAATTTCGGAAAATGAAAGAAAACGAATACAAGAAACTTTGAAGTGCAACTCGGTCCAAATTTTGTTTCGTTGAATCACCAACAGCACACCAAACCCAAAATTCAAAAACTCTGTATCTTTTCCACACGATCGTACAAAGAAAGTACTAAACTGGGTTTCGCAGGAATACTTGAAAAGAGAATTGCAAAAAGATGCTGTAGTTAAGATAAGTCAACGGAAAAACACAAGGAAATAATGAGAATAGTTCGAATTGTGACAAGAAAATAAGAATGGTAAGGGAGAAAAGGTAACATACGGGTGGAGAATTAGGGCAAATTAGGTTCATCAACCCCATGTCTGTTCTTCTTCAGAGCGTCGAAACCCAGAGCATCAGAGTAAATACACACACACACACACACACACACACAGAGAGAGAGAGAGAGAGAGGGCAGTGACCCTTTGGTGCTTTGGTATTGCATGCACTTCGTTTGGAACTGTTTTGTTAAAGCAAATATAGCACTTCTCATCACTATTCTAATTCATTGCTCGCCAACTTTGCTTAATCCATTTTTTCAGTTCTGGATCCAAAGGTTGACGAACATAATTCTTGCCTATATTGTTCAAAATTATATGAACTCCGTTCCAAAATAGATGTCTATTTTCACTATTTACGCTCCTCAAAAAATTATGTAAATGATTCATTTTTCATGATTTTTAAAATTTTATTTACTAAAACTAAGTGGGATCTATCAGACAATATTCAAATTGGATAAATAACATATTACTCCTTAATTTAAAAAACTAAATTCTAGGTGAATAGTGAAAATAGACATCTTTTTAGAAAGGGAGTAATTAATTGCGGGGCATTGATTTTTGGCACTTCTCTTTCTCTAAACGCACCATTTTCACATTTATTTGCGAATTTATATATAAGATTAGTCTTGCAATATTTGTAAACTTTTCCACATTTTGAAAGAGCCATTATGTATGCTTACGAGAATAAAAACCAACAAACACAATTGCACATAACGACGAAATTTATGTTGTTCCTCAAATTCGAGTATTTTGCGGGAGTTGGCAACGGATTCACTATCAATGGAGGAGGTTACAATCACTCATATTCACAAAGTAACCTTACAACTCTCGTGTATCTCTCTGTTCTATAATCAATTTCCAGAGCCAAACAGCTCCTCTTTATAGCACAAACATCTACCATTTTCTTCACCCAACGCCAGACACTGGAATAACTCCTTGATGCTGAAAGCTTAGCTAATTATTTCAAAATCAACTTTGGTGTACTTGTGAAAATGAAAGAGAAAGACCGAGTGAGAGAAGGGAGCCACACAGACCACAGCCCCATAAGTCAACAAGGGCGATATTGTAAACTCATATTGCAACGAAGCCGGAAAAAAATAGTAGTAATTGCAGAAAAATGGATGTCAATTACCTGATTTTAACAAGTTCTAATTTAATTAATCTCAAGTCAAGTTTAAGTGCTTCTATATGAATAAATTTACAGAGCCGGGCAAGCGGTAATGATTTGCACCCCACTTTCTTATTAATACACTCCAAGATTTATCCTTTAGTATTTAAATTATGCGCAACACAAATACTAAAAGATAAATTTTGAAATGCGTTTATAAAAAAAGTGAAGTGCAAAAATTATTTTCTGCGAGATATTATTGAAACTTGAGGAAATAGTAACAAATTTTGAAAATTATGATCTAACTTGAATATTTATAGTTTGCATCAAGATGAAGCGACCTTCAACAAATCAAAGAACTTTTGTTGCCACCAATCCACATGAGTATTGAGGCCCAAAATGCCATGAGTTCGGTTCAAAAAAAAAAATTTTTTTGCCATGAGTATTGTTGCGGATACCAATATTTGAACACATATTCTTGTAACTGTTCAAATAGATATGAATTGCACAAATGCACTATAAAATTTATATGCTACGAAATATTCTAAACGCATTTGTGTCCGAAACATTATTGAATTGACTTGAATTACAATGGAAGGGTCCGGAAATACAAGGGGTACCGACCACGTATCGATCGGCACCAGAGACCCCCTTGTGGGCCCCAAACGGTGAATATGAACCGTCCATCATTCTCAGAATCAATTTCCAAGTGGGACTAAGCGAGAATAGAGGCAATCGGACGGCCCTAAGAGCTCGATCCAAAATCACCCATTTCATTCAAATATTTTTGGATGAATGGGGTGATTTTGGATCGAGCTTTAGAGCCGTTTGATTGCCTCTATTCCAGCGTGTACCCACTCGGAATTTGATTCTGTGAAGGATGGACGGTTCCGATTCCCCGTTTGGGACCAACAAGGGGGTCTCCGGCACCAGTCAGTACGTGATTGGTATCAACCGGTCAGTACCAATAGCAAGATTCGAAAGGGTCAGGGCAACTATAAAAAGATTCGCACGTCAAGCATTGCTTTACACGTGGCATGCTAATTGCTTGATCATGCAGTCTCTCCCACCAGTACACCACTACATCAGACTCCACCTTTTTACCCGCACTTCAATTCCCACTTTTCTGGGGGCGGGGAGAGCGTGCTTTGCAGGGCTGCACAGCTCAAATGTTGTGCACGGCTGTGGGGCCAACCCTAGATTCCGTTATTTGATCTGAATCGTTTATTTTGTTTGTTTCATTGACATATATATTTCAAGTGAAAATTAAGGTTGATCGAACTTTAGTAGCTTTTTTATCTGTGACCATTAAGCTTACAATTTTGAAAAAAAAATCACCAAAAATTGTTTCATTCCCAAGAAAAATGCAATTTGGAAAACATAGGTACCGATTTGCGATCAACTTGAATTTTTACGTGAAATACATAGTTGACGAGATAAAAAAAATTAACAGTTCGGATCAAACAACGGAACTCAGAATGGACTCTATAGCCGTGCATAGCAAGTGTGCTGTGCTGCACACTCCCAACTTTTGTTTTGGAACAGCTGATCGCACTAGTGTGCTACACAACCCCCCACTTTTGTTCTGGAACAGTTGATCGCACTAGTGCACCAGACCAGGGCCAAATTATATATTTTTTTATTGATTTTTTCCTTTCTATCGACGCTAGGGTGTTTGACCAAGCTTACACGCACCTTGACTAATTTCATTTTCGATCTGGTTAAAGGTCGGTCATCCCTTATCTCTGCCTTCCCTTCCCAACTGTATACATGCCTCTACTCTTTATGAGTTAATTTAACTATTTTTATCAATTTTGGCCTGCCAAACCATTTGGGCGGCGTTAGTCTTCAAAGCTGTGCATAATATTCTTCTTCCTCCTCTATCTTTGAGTTTATTGCTTTTGTGCTCATTGGTTCCTCTTTGCTTGAATTTTGCATGACCACAAAAATGAAATACTCCTGAGTAAAATGTGAGGGGGTATTTCATGCATAAATCCCCCAAAAAAATTGCATTTGGGGTGAGCTAACTATGAGATCCAACTAAAGCCTGAGAGACACGGACACCGATCAATTTGTAAGCAAATGAATAAGAATTTGAAACAAATCAACTGCTTACCGCGGGATTGCATGGTTTATTGTTCCACTTAACGGAGCAAGGTTACTGCAGAACTTGCCCTTCTGTTGGTACCATTTTCATCATACACACATCAGAGGGGTATATGATGCTGATGTTAGCTCAATGTCCAACCATTTTAGGATCTTACTTCCAGCAACTGTTTTGTTTCTGCGTCGGTAGTCAATATTAAGGTTGGTAGCTTTATATGCTCATTGAGGGGTATATGACGCTGATATTGGCTAAATGTCCGACCGTTTTAAAATCTTACTTCAAGCAGCTGTTGTAGTATTTCTGTGCCAGCACTTGATGTCATGGTATTGTTAGCTGTACACTGTACCATAAGTTCATAACAACTCTTCTAGGGATGAAGGAACCCACTCTTTCCCTCTAAATATAATGATTTTCTTTCCTTTTTCTATCCTATAAATGGGTCTTTTGCTTCGACTCTTCAAACAATTTTAACTCTTTTGCGGAGTTGCATTGTATCTATTGTATATACAGGTCAAGTATGCATTCCTTTCTGAAATTGCAATTACCATCTTGTTAATACTAGGTATATGCAGGTCAAGTACGCTTCTTACTATCGTGGTATTTCCAGGCTGTTGTGGCTTTCTGTCTCACCTCCGGCTAGACATCTTAAATTGTGAATGTCTTTTGTGTAGTCAACAAGTGGATTGCTAAATTGATCGCAAGTACCAACAAAATGATGGAGCAAAAGATGAAAGGCACATGGTTTATTCTATGTAGTTTGTTTATGGTCAAGGAATTAGCTTGCTGCTAATTTTCTCCTCAATTGAATATTTAGAACCCTGACTCTATTCTATTTGCCTTGTTTGATAAATTAATCTACCTTTTGAGGCCTGTTACTTAACAATTTAAGCTTTCAAGGAAACAGGTGATCTGACACAGTATCAAAGCTTTGGATTTAGAAGATCTTATTCTTGGATTTAAGTAACTTCATTTGACATGTTCCCATTTGCATTTGGTTTCTCTATGTGCTCGGATGTAGAGTTAGGGTGTTGGATGGCTTAATATCCATGGTAAGGCCCATTTCCAAACAGATGAAGATTTGAAGGAAATGGGTGACACAACTGTCCTAATTCCCGAATTTACAAGAAAAGATAGCATATGCAGTGAAGTAGTTGTGCTAAGAGTTATCATTTACAAAGTTTATTCTTAGATCATTTCTTGATGCCCATTTAAAAACCAATTCAATGGCTCAATTAGTAGCCTAGTGGATATTCGTTGGCACTGTTCTACACTTTCCATATTTTGGGGTTTTCACCTCAGCCCACATTTTCTTCAGTTTCTTTGTGATTGTTTTACTAGTATTCACGGAATCTGTTTTGAAATCATTGCTAGTTTGAAATTTTGTCTTTGGCTCTTTGCATTTAACTGTATTTGCTCTTTGGCACTTTGGCAGGATAAGGAGGACAGGAGAAATTTTAACTTATGTTCTCACTTTGAGCTTCTTATACTAGTTGGTTGAAGGAGACCAGATCATTTGAAGTGAAATGCTTATCGGTAGAAATGGTACTTAAATTGCTTGTAGTTATGCGATATTTATTATTCCTGTATCCTTCCAGCTGTCTAACTTCAATTCCTTAACCTTTTCATTAGGCTCGAAAGTATTTGGATGCATGGTGTTTATTCTTTTGGGCAACAACACCAACTCTTTTCTCTTTGTTCACATTTGATCTCTATTCATTGTTGGGGCACCAACTTGATGCTGCAACAACGGTAATATACTGTTTTTCTTGCCCACATGCATTTCTTCACGGTGAACTTATCTTTTAATCAAATTTGATCTCGCTTGCAGGTTTTTACTTGTCTAGGTCTGTTTAATAGTTTGATCTCTCCACTGAATTCATTTCCATGGGTCATTAATGGGTTGATTGATGTGAGTTGTCAAATGCCTTGACTGCTAAAGGATTGCCTTTTCGCTTTTAATGATTATCTGCTAAGAGTAAATATTTTCCTTTTTTCACTTTATGCTAGAGGCTATCTATCAGGTGGTTAAGCAGATTCCTCTCCCGTCCTGAGTATGAACGTGATCTTGAAGGGACGGGAAAGTCTCCATCATTGTCCTGCTCTGAAGACCACTCTGATATGGCTATTGTCATCCATGATGCATGCTGCACTTGGTCAAGCAGTGATAAACTGGATCTAAATTTGATATTGGATAATGCGACTCTACATCTACCAAGGGGCTCATTGGTTTCACTTATTGGAGAGGTTAGATCCGTGCCTGGAATTCTTCATTATACTGTCTTTGTTTGTTGTCAGTATCATTCTTCTTCTCTTCCTTTTTTCTGAACAAGTCCTGCACATTGTGCCCTAGCCAGAGCTCTCGTCGGGCACTACTCAAAGCTAGAATGTGGTGGCAGGTTCTCCTAATATATATATGCTCTGCTGCACCATTCTAATATCTTCTGCATGGATAGTTTGACATATCAACAATGAGCTTTTATATGTGTAATCAAATGCTTTTATATGTTTAATCAATGCCATGTTTTTTTTCACAGTTGGTTTTGCCATATTCGTGATGTACTTTGTGAATTTGGTTCTCTTTGTGTATATTTAGTTGGTTTCCAAGTTTTATACCCAAAATCAAATATTTTAATTTTTAATTTGTTATGTTTGATAAGCAGGTTGGTTCAGATAAATCTTCTCTATTAAATTTGGTTCTTGGAGAAATGAGGCTCACCAGTGGATCAGTCCATTCAAGTGGATCAATAGCTTGCGTGCCACAGGTTTGCAAACTTTAAGACAGGCATTCCTACAGTCTTAAGATAATGTCTTATGCTGCCGATCAAAAAAAAAAAAAGATAATGTCTTATGCTTTCCTTTGCTGTCTGAATTTTCAGGTACCGTGAATTCTTTCTGGAAATGCTCCGTGGTAAAATTCTGTTTGGTGAGGATTACAATCCAGTAAGGTGACTCCAGAAACAATTCTAAATTATAGTGTGATATGTTTTTGGCAATTCAATAGCAATGCCTCTACTTTTCATTCTCTGGCGTTTAGATGTAGTGCACTATAGTACAATTATTTTAACACATAAGTAGAATTTTCCAAGACATTCTTTATAGAAGCTCTCTTTCGTTTTCCAACTTTGGAGCCTTTTACTGCTTTGAGCAAATACCAAAATGTGTTACAGGAATGTGGGACTTGAAGCCGATAATGCACAAATGGTTTGAGGTGATCTGGCCAAAATTAGTGAGAAAGGAGTGAACTTATCAGGTGGACAGAGAGCTCGTCTTCAAATCTAGGAGGGCTATCTAGGGTGGGTCCGATATAATCATGCACAATAAAATGGAAGTACCACTATAGAAGCCAAAGAAGCTGCTATTCCAGAGAGTGATTGGAAATGTTTATGAGGCAGCAGAACTGGTCATTGAAGGTAAAGAGGGAGAGTTGAACCCACTGTATACAAGCTAGTAATAAGAATAATCCAGGAAATGTTGTTTCTCACAGTACACAGGTGCATTTTGAGTGGAGGTTTTGGTATACAATATTATGGCTCTTATCACCTAAAATTTGAGTATATGTAATTATGCTAAAATAGAAATCAAGGTAGTCGACATAACTTAAAAAACGCCTATTGAGAACAACTAAAACTCGGAATAATAATAATAAAAAAAAAACTAAACCCCATATTGCATTTGTCATTTTGGATGGTAAGAAAAGGACTCAGTATTTGACAGCCCATCAATATCCTTGGTTATATAGCAGGCATTACCCATTCAGGATCCAACCAGTTACTTTTAATCGGGCACGGTGTAGAGAATGAGATGGCATAGTCCTCCATATCGAATACATACAAGTCCCTGTCTTCTGGCTCTGTAAAATAAATGCAGTTCTGCTTCACCCCTGATTCCGCCGTTGCTGAGCAAGAAAAATTGCAAGTGGTACCACTCAGGAAAAATGCTCGATCTCCTAAGTTTTCTACCTTTGTCCATGCCAATCTTGAAAAGTCCATCTTGTATATTTCAATATCTCTTGTTTTGCTAGTTCCCCCAAGGTAATACTTGACCACACCATATAGCTCCCCGCGAGATTCAACCAAACTTTTGCGGAATTGAAATGCCTCTGGAATTGTATCGTTTGGTAATTTCTCGGCCCCTATCTGTGAAACAACCAAATTAGATCCAACAACCTTTATAGTAAGTAAAGATCCGAGGAAATTGATCCCATAAATATTTCCTCCACACACACTAGCTTGTTTGAATCTTTCCTCTTCAGATCTTAAATCTTGTTCAATCCACTCACTTTTGCCAAGCCGAAGAAAGATGACAGATGGAATACTTCTTAAAAAGATAATGACGCAGTCAGGATCAGTAGGGGGGTGATGAGAGAATGCAAGTGCTGAATGAAAAGTCTGGTGGCAGCGGTGGAAGGTTAATGTTCTCCATGGAAACAGGATTAAGCAAGGAGCAATCACTGGATACGAAATCAAAGAGTACTAGCCATCCATAAGAACAAGTACAAATCATCTTGTTGGACATCTCTGGTATGCTTGCCACATCGTAGCGATCTTGTGCTATGTTAACGATGGTTTGAGTGGAGGCACCTTCTTTCTCTCCGTGGTTGAAGACAAGCCAAGGACCTAATGGTAGAAGATGCGAAACAGGAAATCTTGTCGCTGCTGTTGGTGGCATTTCAATGATATCGATCCTCCTGCCAATAAGATGCAGAACTGAGAAATTTAATTTTCCTTGTTAAACCCTGAAAGCAACTCAGACTAAATCATGCAACATTGCTACAAATCTTAAATTTTTTTGTTCACTTGAGATAGGTTCACTCTTACATATAATGTTGTTGTGTAATTTAAATCTAGCAGCTCCAAGAGACAGAAAATTTATGTAAATTTATGATTTTTGGTGAAGAATAGTGGATTAAGCAAACCAACCCAAAAAAAAAAGAGAGAAAGAGAGAACTTATCCGATGAATAGGATATATTTATGATAAAATACTTGCAGGGCTGGCCCTGGGGGTAGGCCGACAAGGCCGCCGCCTAGGGCCCCCAGTTTTTTGGCGAAAAACAAGGCTCCCAAATTACGATATATAATAAATATTATATATCTCTTTCAACTAGCAAATAAGCGAGCCTCCTAAGGTGGTACGACACATCTTTGCTAACTGAGAGGTCATGGGTTCAACCCACAACCTCTGTGCTTTTTAGGTGAAAATATTAATGAAACCTCTGCCACTACATCACCGGAAACCTTTAGGTGAAAATATTAATGAAACCTCTGCCACTACATCACCGGAAACCTCTGACCTATTAGTCTTGTATCTATTTCAAGATTAATGAAATCTTTTTGCCTTTCAAAAAAAAAAAATTAATCTTGACCGACAAATAATATTTATTGGAATCTGTTAGAGGCCCCATTTATATACCTAGCCTAGGGCCCTAGAATTCTCAAGGCCGGGCCTGAATACTTGTGTCAGGTACCAAAATTTTGTGCAAGATTTGGTTGTGAAAACTGAATCATGGTTTCGTTGGTGGAGATGGAATTCAATCTCGCCTATGAATATGATAGTATAGTGGTTGAATCTATTAACAGAAAACATAAAGGAAGATAGGATTTCAGTCACCTTGTTTGTACACGATTGTTATCATTACTTGGAGCATAAACAAACCCGGTAGTCGATAATGAAATTTTCTTTGTCAACAAAATAAATAAATAAATCCATCATGGTTTTTTCGTTCACTCGAGATAGGTTCACACAAACAAAGTTTATCTAAGCTTCATACTTTTTACATGTCATACGACATAATGTCGTCGTATAATTTACAAAAAGAAAAGAAAGGAGAACTTGGGTATCCAATGAAATAGGATTTCATTGATGATAAAATACTTGTTGACGCTACCAAAATTTTGTGCAAGATTTGGCTGTGAAAACCAAATCATGGTTTCGTTGGTGGAGATAAAGATTCAATCTCGCCTACGATAGATAGTATAGTGGTTGAATCTATCGACCGAAGAACGAAAATAATAAAGGAAGATAGGATTTCATTCACCTTGTTTTTACACAATTGTTATCATTACTTGGAGCATAGGATCGTATACAAGTGCATAAACAATCCCGGTAGTTGATAATGAAATTTTCTTTGTCGATAAAAAATATAACATCAATCCCTTGAGAGAAAGATAGAGGAGAGACTAAAGGGTTACCTCTTAGTTTTTCTTGAGAGACAAGAAAGGTTGCTCAAATGCCAAATCTGATGGATATATGCAGAGCCCAGCCAATGGTTTATACTGTATTTTATATATATAGATGGGAAATCCGTCCGGAAATAGGAAACATTTAACTTGCCTTAGACCCATCAACTTTGGTAAGTATTTTTAATAATACGTTTTGATATTCTTTTTGTTTTTTGTTGCAATATGTAAATTTTTCTACATAACCCCTCACACACGTGGGTTCCGCATATGAGACTCACGTGTATGTGAGTTGTTGTGCTCGATGTTGTGTCCGGATGATTGTGTTCGTACCATCTATCTTTTTTATATTTATATTTTAGATGTACAAAAGTTTTAAAAAAAATTAAATGTGATTTTACATAAATAAAGTGTAGTGATTTTCGTCTCTCCTAGTTCATATACATACTCTCTTTTTACTAGTTTATATTCATACTCTATTTTAAAGATCATTTTCATGTTAATACTAACAACAATATTTTTATAGGGGAAACTTTTTCACCATAAAAATTGATCACTTATAAAGATGAATATAAATAGGGGGAGTTAAATAGGGGTTGCCTTTCATAGATTTATTTAGAGCATCCTCATCTGGGACGCCAAACTCCCCTTTCAGACAAAGTAGCGGGTGAAACCCTCAAAACCCACCAGAAATCAGCGTCGCTACATCGACGCCAAGTTTTGCCGCTTGAACAGTACGACGGT